>CM042757.1:1352502-1380358 GCA_022496165.2 Catalaphyllia jardinei
GTGTGCAACTTATTTTGTATGGTATTTTAATGTATTTTATTATATTTTCTCGAAGATATTAGCTACTAATATTGATAGTATTACAAGCTACTCTAAAATTCGAGAGGAAATAAAGTTTATGTATGTATGTATGCATTTAATTAAGCTCGTAAATATGTGGGACAGTGGAAATACTCACTAAAACAAATCTGGCGTTTGACAAGCCTACACGACTTCGACGGTTTGTGACATCTGTACATTTTCCGTTCTCTGTTCGGTTAACCCGACCTTTTTGTTGTTTCACTAGTGTTTATGAAGGGCACTTCATGCTGTGTTATAAGGAGGAATTTTAAGAAGAGATGAGCCGTTAGACCGTGTCATGGCAAATTTTAGTCTGCATGATGTCCGCTGTTGTCTGCGTGTTACTTCGTGGATTTTGACACCTCCACAAACAGTGATTAGAACTGTTTGAGAGTACAGAACTGATATCACATTTGCCCTCGTACCTTTTTCTTCAGAGACGCTGTAGCTTTACTTCGAGAAAGCTATACACCAGCTTGTCTAGTGGAATCCTAATTTTTCTTTCAGTTATCTGATCGAGCTTATGTCTTTCAAGCTTGATCAGCTTGATGTAATGACATGATTCAAATACAACTGTTGACGTGCAAGTCTGTTGAATGCGTCTTTGTTCGGCTTACTCAAGTCCATGGTTTCGATCTTCCATGTGGATCTCATCAGTTACAGGTATTTCTAAAATACTCTGTACGTGTAAAGTTGCTAGCATAACTCGCACATTTGTGAGAATGTGTAAGACATTTGCGGCATGGCACAAACCTTTCTTGACTGCAAATGATAATTTATTCAAAATCATTAAGTTCATGCTTACGTCATCAGTATGGAATTTTCAGTGGTGAATCGCAGACGTCCTTCACGCGAAACGCCACTCGGGCCAGGAACGAAGAAGGACGGCTGTTTTTCGCAGGCTAAAAAAAACAGTGTGCTTTCAAGTGAGTTTTGAATACAGATCACGGGTTTAAAGCAGCTGCCTGGACTTTAGAAAACATAAATGGTAATGTATAGTATTAGTTCAAAGTTGAATTCAGCTTTTAGCACGATAGGCAAAGCCACAGGCGATAAAAACACTGCAAAACTCGTCGTAGCCTGCGTAGCAAGCATTTCTATGCAGTTCAGCAGCAAAGAATTTCAGGGCGATAAATGGAGCAAGTGAAAGGGGGGGGGGGAGAAAGCAAGGAAATGCTTGCAGACAATCCCCTGGATTTTGAAAACCGCCCACATGCAAACTGAGATGTCATGCTGTTATAAATTAAACAATCAAATCTTCAGCCTTACTCAGCGGAGGTGAACCTTGAACCAAAACAAACTTTGCCTTGTCAAAGTATGACTGAAAGAAAGAGCGTACAGTGGGAACAGAGAAACCTTGATGACTCCGGGCGACCAATGCAGGCTTTCAAAGTTAAATTTGGTAATTTATAATCGAGCTATATTTCTACTTAATCCGTCTGAATGGAAGGACCGCAAGTCAGTGTGAAGTTTTGGAGCAAATCTGTGAGTACTGAAGTCGTTAAGACTAAAATTAATGTTTGGTAAGGCAAATAGGTGAAATGTCAGAGTACCTACATGATACCACATCCAAAAGCATGACATGTAACAAACCAGACGAAATCACTCAGTTTTCCCATGCAGTAGTGCGACTTTTCCTGTCCTGTGGTTTATTATCTTGTCCTTGGCGCATGTGGCATTCAAGAAAGTGATGTTAAAATTAAAAGAGCAGCTGCAAATTGTGTCACAATAGCTTCTGCAATAATGTGCAGGTTTTGAAATACCAAAGCATCAGCACTGCACTACAGGATTTCTACCATACTGTTGAAGCTCACAACTAAATCCTCATTCCGTGAGAAAAGGTAACTAACGCTTTTACCAGCGGGTAAAACACAGTTAATGGAACATGACACCCGTTGAGGGCAAGGCTAATTTTCGTCGTCACGCAATACAGTAGGATAAATAATAGAACAATATTGAATGCTAAATTCATGTATGAATGTTCACTTATCCTAGCAGTTAGCACAAACGCTATTCATGTCTGTATTTTAGCGTCTATCTTGTCGTGTAATCTAGTGAAATATCTTAGCTTTTCCTAGATTGGCCCGTATATTTGTTAGCCCCATTCATGGCTCATAAGCTCGCCACGTTGCGTCTATTTAGCTTATAGTACAGCTGTACCTATTGGACTAACTTTGAGACACTGTCTTGCTATATAAATCTCAATACACTGTCACAGGGCATAATCCTGGCAGCTTGCATGAGAGTACACAGTTTATAACAATTTTTCTGTAAAATTTCCCACCCTCCCTCCCTGGGAGAAGGGCTTTTGCTTGTTATTTGCCAATAAACTGGGGTCACTCCTTGTGGTTTGGTTAAGTCCGCGTAGCGACTTCCCCCAAGCTTTGGCATTGCTTGCGTCTTGCCATCTTATATCCTTGCCTTTATCTTGTCCGATCCAGCCTCTGCTGTGCTGGGGAGATAAGTAAGGCTCTGCCAATACTCTTGTTCTCTTCCCGCGTTAGTGGGGGAATAAGTGATGCTTTTAGTTTGTGCACCTGTCATGAAGTCGCGTCAAACCTGCCACAGGGCTGTGTCCCCCAAAATTACGCCATATTGCTGTTTGCTTATTTGTTGCCATTACCTTACCTAGTTGCGTTACTCTCTGATCTTAGTTTAAACAGTGGAATAGTGACATTAAGCTTTTTGTAAACAAGCTTTGAACGCGTCATCCCCTTCTTTCCAGCACTCAGATCTTTAGGACCTTTGATTGACACATGTCAACAATGTTCAACTAGCCCAGCCAATCACGAGCCCCGTTCGCTGGCGAAAGGGGTTTTCAAAATCCAGGGGTTTGTCTGCAAGCGTTTCCTTCCTTCCCCTTCCCTACCGCCATCTTTCTTTTTTTTTGGCTCTTGCCCCATTTTCCACGCAGGCAAAATACTGAAAATCCCTTTCCTCGGTCTTTCTTTGCTCCCAAACCACATAGAAACGCTTGCTATGCAGGCTAAACTTGTCGGAAAAACTCACGCTTTCCCTTTGCATGAATAATTAATTCAAACATACGGTCATGCAGCGAAACATGTCTGCGAAATTTTGAACATTTGTGTGCTTTTAGATAAGTTTGCCTTGAATGAAAATTGATTGTTATTGAACTTACTGTCATGCTTCTTACATTTGATTGCCTTTATTTGGGAAATTTAGGTTTTAAAGGTGAACAGTATTTTTCCACGCTGGATTTCTGCATATTTCATTTATGGAAACCCCATGGTTTGTTTGTTTATTCGCTTCCCTCAAACACATTTTATTGAGTCTTGTTCAGCTTCTACAAAACTCATAAGGATAGAACTAAGTTGGTTGACACAGCTGAAAAACAATCTATCTCATAACACTGTATTTGCCTTGTTTTTGTCACCTTTTTGATGTACAACTTTCATATTTCTCTCGCTGTGCTGTATTATTTCATTAGGTGGTGAAAAAAGTCATCCCGTTTCTTCTTTTTGAATTGGTTTCAATGGTGTTTTTCTGGTGTTTTCTTAAAATAAAATGTTATCCGTTGTAGTAAAAGAATGGAAATTCTGTTGTATTCGGTTTGGCTCACTTTTGCATATTCAATTTTCTCGCCATTTGTCACGGGGCAAAGAAAAGATATACAAGTTATACGCATCAAGTTGAGTTCTTTTGGTTGATATTTTTTAATACTTTGGCCATTCATTTATTGAACTTTAAATAAACAAAGTCTTGAAACCTGATCTTGTGTCTGTGGTTACTAAGCATATGGTTTATTTTTGTGCTTTCGCTCACTCTGAAATATTTCAAAAAAATGCCAGGAAATTTGGGGTGGATCACAGACAGTTTGATGCAAGAGTCAATGGGTTAATGAAACCCCCCGATATAACAATCCCACATATATTCAGACAAATTTCCCCAGATGATTAGTTCTATTATACTGACACAGTACTTATCCTGCTTACTTGATATGAGTCAACATCAAAGAAGGTTTGGTAATACTCAAATGTCCAAAAAGGTGGTTGTTTCCTTTGATCAGCCAAAAGCTATTAGTCAAGATTAAATAAATAAATTATTGTGCAACTAATTAAAACAGCAAAATGTTGAAGTACTGTGTAGCAAAACATTACTGTAATTGCAACATTACTGTTATTTTCAAAAAAATCTTGCTAACCTCTGTTTTGTCTTCATCATCATCTGCGAATGAAGTGAAAAAGGAACAATGTCAACAAACAATATCAATGAGCAAAAAAACAGTTCATTGGCCAGTTTCATGCTGATTCAATGTTTTAATATGATGTGTGCTTCTCACTGAGAAAGGAAAAACTCTCTACAAGGTCTAACAGTGTAGTAACAACAATGAACATGTCTTTGAATAAAAAAATCAGTGAATATAAATTTAAAAAATCTATCCAGTGATGACCTCACATTTATTTAGTGGATAATTTTGTAATCTTTCAACATGATAGTCTTTTTAATAATCAATTTAAAAAATTACAATAAAGTTTTAATACATTCAAAGTGGCCAATTATGATTAAGTGCTCTTTCAGCCCTCCTCTGGTAGCTTACCCCAAGAGAGCCTGAGGACTTAGATCATATTTATGCCAATATCAAGCAACAGTATTATCAATAATATTAACTACCATCAGAAAGGTCTTCTAATGAATGTGTTCCAAGTTTGCCAGGGATTGTGATTCCAGGTTCTTCTTCAATGCTACCCACAGTGTTGAGGTTATTTTTGTCATCTACTTTGGTGAAGTCTACAAGGAAAAAAAACACATTTTAGTGCTAAAGAAAAAGAAATCTTTTGAGCACCATTAGTCCAATTAGTAAAGTGTGATCATCTGACACACTCTTTGGGACTTGCTACATATAATGACCAAACTAGCAAATCAACTATTTTATACAACAGTAAAACCATGTACAACCTAAGCCACTAAACAAACTGAAACACTCTGAAATGAATGTAAATTACACAAACCTTGGAACTTGAAGTCGTCGCTCACATCACCCACATCTTCCATCTGAGCAAGAAAGTTAAGGACCACAATTAGTTCCACTTGTACAGTACATCATACCTCAATAATAGGGAGCTTAAGCAATGACAAAGGGGATGCCGAGGAAGACGCGCAGTAAAACCAGATTTTTTTTCTTTTACCAGCGAAGTTCACAACTGTCTAGATCTGTTAAGCATGTTAATGGCCCAAAAAGTGTGCTCAGGCTAAATACAGTGCATGCAATGCCAGTATTCAGTTACAAATGGAAATACATGTACATGTAGTAGACATAGTCATTTCCATTGATTATGATACACACAACTTAGTCATTTTCTGTACTTCTTTCACAGTACAGCCATCGTGTTCCCCATTAAACCTTTTGATTAGTGACATTCTCATTGCCGTCGTTGTCATGGTTTGCTTAAGCTTCCTAATAAAGGGTTGTAAACATATTCACTTGTTCCCCATTTATTCACGGATCTGGTTAGTATGCAAAATGCCATTTTTATGTTGCAGTATTATCATAATCTATTACCTAAGGCCTTTGACAATTACTTTACATTCATGTTATCTAAACATAATTACAATACTACGTTAGCAACAAAGTCAACATAGAATTAATTATGGCAAGTTCAATCTACATTTCTCTGGTCCTTCTATCTGGAACAATTTGGATGAAGGGATAAAAAGTTTATCTTTGCATTTATTTAAACAAAACTTGACTAAGAAATTCCTAAGTTCTTATGTTTAATGCTAGCTTAGTATTATTCATTAGTATTTTTCTTCAAGTTATTATCACTCTCAATTTATTCAAGTTAAACTTATTTTCTGCTGTATACTAATATTTTATGTATACAAAGCAAAAATAAATGGTTGTTGTTGTTGTTTAATGTGGCTAAGTTAAATGCAAACAATGCTGGCCAGCGGTCGCTCCCTGGGCTTTGGTGTGGGGTAGCCTGGGGCTTTACGCAGGGGTCCGAGGGTGGTTTACAGTTCGGCTTCGGATGTCAAGTCATTCTGTGTTTGCTTTCACAACGGGATAGTTCGCGGAGTTTATTCCCAGCCCGCCCCTCCCTCTTGGCATGGTAAGTTTTAGGTAAGTATCTTTGTTTCCTCTGTTCTAACAGTGTGACAGTGCCTGGTGGTTGCTGCTCACAAGGTTGTCATGGATACCCTTCGCGTTCGGCTAGGGGTGACTCATGGCCCCACCTTCCTTATTTCAGGCACCATTCCCCAAGCTTATCTATTGTGATGAGTTTAATCATCAACTGAATGTTTAGGTCAGACCACCTTTAGTTTTTTCCACCTTTTTCCTTTTTTTCGTAGAAACCTCTTACTAACAGAGCATGAGGGCCGTACTGGGGAATATTGGCCCAAAAAAAGATTGAGGGCCAATATTCCCCAGTACTGCTGAGCAAGCAAGGTTAGTAAGTAGTAGCTAAGCTCCGGGGTAGAGTTGTTCGAAAGCTGGTTAATGCTCAGACCCAGTATTAAAAGTTAACCAATGTATCAATAGCATTCTAAAGGGTGACATCACATTGCCATGGTGCTAAAAAATTCAGTTCTAATCAAAAGAATGCATCCCTCTTGTAACCTTTGTGTTGAAGAAGTCAAGTGGGTAATTATCATTCAGAAAAGCAAAAGGAGAGTTACGATAAAGTTTATTTACGTTTTTGTTCACATTAGAAGCCCTGTAGTTTTAAAATTGAAAGAAAGCGCAGTTAAAACGATTGTAATGGTCCAATGCTTTGCGCCTGACTGCCACCATCAATCGGAAATTCATACCTGCAGATTTTTAGTTTCCCAAGCAGGGAAAAAAGCGGATGAATACAAGAGGTGGATTGGTCTACTGAGGTCAGTAAGGATTTCATTTTCAAATACTATTTCAAATTGAAGAATGCGATGAGACCGAAAGTACGGTACGTTTAATTTGCATGATCAATTGTAGTGGTCGTGGCCATGCTGCTCGCAGTGTATTTGTCAAGTTTAAGTCTATGTTTTTATCTGTTTTGTTTGGTTATTACTGTTTCTCCTACTTTGACTTTACAAGTCTCTTTCTTTGAAATGAATAATGAAAAGAAAAGTCAAAAAAAGAAAAACAAATTGAGCCAGCCAGGAAGGAGACTGTACAGTATGTATGCATGAAGTGATAGAGGCTGCAAGGGAGAATATAGCTTAATCCCAACAAGTCCCTCAGAGATGTGAATCAAGTACAAAGGAAATTGTCAGTTTAGAAGCAGAGCTAAAGCAAGCAAAAAGGGAAATAACGGACTTGAAAGAAAAGATTAGATACTTAAAAAATCATTACACAGTCTCTAGATCGGATGAAAATGTTTTGAACATGGAAACTGGGCTGGCAACTGGAGATGTCTTCAACATATTGTTGTCAGGTATACAGAAAGGGTCAAAGATCAAATCAAATCAGTTACTTTGCTCGAATCAGTCAGATTTGAAGACCTGCAAATATTTATTACATTAATGAAAGTCAGACAATTGCAAATATCAGTGGCGGATCTAAGGGAGCACCCCCCCCCCGTTATTTTTGTGAAAAAAAGAGACATGACAGAAGGGGAAAAGGCCAGCAGGGCAAGTAAATCAAGACCCCCCCTCCCCCAAGCGCCCTTAGCTCAAGGTCTGGATCCGCCATTGAATATTGTTACCACATTCATCCATTTTGTCCATTCAATTTACTGACCTCATGGCATCAATCCTTTCTGGGAATAACAACAAACTGTCTGCCCCATCATAATTTAATCAATTTGGGTCTTGCAGGGTAGTAATAAACTGTACGGACATTGAGAACGCCACACTAGGATTAATGAGCAAGCAAAATGTTACTTACTCAAGTTATAGAGGAATGCATTCTTTTAAAGTCATTGTGGGTGTAGTTAACTATGTCAGTAAACTATATCCAGGTTCAATATCTGAATAAGCAATTGTGCAGCAGTCTGGATTGTTAAATCACCTGACTGCTGTGGATTTGGTCCTAGCAGACAAAGGCTTTCTGATTCAGGACCTTGTACCAAAATTATGTCTCGGTGAATATACATGTACCACCTTTTCTAAACAATGGGACATTCACTGAAAATGAATTAAATGTAAAAAATGTAGAATTCATGTCAAGGTCGAGAGCAAATGCTAGACTAGAAGATTTTCAGATATTAAGCTTTATTTCTTCATATTTACGTTGTCATGCAGACATTATATTTAAGCTGTGTGCATCACTTGGCAATTTGCAGTTCCCTCTGATCAAAGAGGGATGTGAAGGATATGAATTTGATTAACAAGTCAAACATTTATAACTAAATCATTTTGAGTAGAAAACATTTTTGTTTTATGTCACATTGTGTGGTTCCAAAAAGATATCCGTACCTCCCCCAAGGATGGTTCTTTGGTTTGAACCTGCCACCCTACACCCCCCCCCCCCCCCCGGGGATTTTCGTGTTAAGCTTCTGACTTTATTTTTTTAAAAAAATGGCTTTTGAGAGCCCACCCCCCTCGAAATTTTTAAAGACCACCTTTATTGTGGGCACAGATATATAGAGAAAAAATACTCAGAAATTTTCAAAGCCCCCTTTTTTAATTTATTTTCCCATGCCACAGCTTTGACACGTGAAATGTCATATTCCTCCAGGACATGCTTAATAAAGGATGGGGCAATCCTCTCAGCATTGACGACGGAGCCAAAATTGCTTGCAGTCAAAGGACCCTTCCTCGCTAAATGCCAGGAGGGATTGCTTCTCTGACCAACAGTTAAATTAAAGAACTGATTTGATATACAGTTTCTGTCTCAACCTTTAATATTTGTCTGATAAACTCTACCTGTTAAGCAGCAGTAGATAGAGTGCAAAATACTTCAGAAAATTAGCTCTTCCACTGTTGAGACAGGTAGATCCCCCAGTTGTTTGGGCTTAGGGCTTAACAGCCAACATAGGCCCAATGAACTTTCCATACGCTAGGAGTTCTGAATACAGCGCTTCTCGATCTCCTTGATTTGATTGTCGGAGTAAGGCTGTATATCCTGGCTTTGTTGGAGGGAACATTTCAGCAATAGATTTCCGCGAAATATCATGTGCATTAATTATTTTCCATGAATACTCAACATCAGTCCGACTCAAGTTACAAATTCCGTCAATGAACTGAGCTGTAGCATGACTACATTTATAAGCTCCCCATGGCCACTCGCACTCACTCAATTTAATCGCATTGTTTTGGTCAAGGTATATCTAAAAAAATTATAATAAACAAAGTTTAACACTAGTTTTCTATAAGCTTTCAATTCAATGTTGGCCATTTACCGATTTCACTTACCGTCACATTATACACTTTTTTCTTGATATTAGCGTGGATCTGTCCCTTAAAAACACCGTGACTTGCACTGAAGCTTTCCACAAGGTTTGATTTGAAAAGTTGTTCGCCTTGTGCAACGGATTTATTGTCATTTTCAAAGAAGGCAAGCAGAGACGCAATTTGTCAGCACCGCCATCTTATTTCACGTGCGTTTGTTTAAAACAGAAATTTGGCTGCCATGGAAGTGTGACGTAATGGCTTTAGTACTGTATTTTTCTTGTATAAAGATGTTTTTCACTTCTTCTCGTGTAAGTTGAGATTACTCAAGCTCTAGATAGAAGGCCAAACAATATAAACAGAAAACCTCACCTTAAAGTTACAAACCTGAAAATATTAAAATTCTGGCTATTCCTGGGTTAGCTTAATCGGGCTTTGAACAAACCGGCCTGGGTGGCAGAGGTTAATAAGTTACATAGAAATGAAAACAGCTTCGGATTTGAATATTAACCAGACAGTGTTGGTCTGTATTTTGTTTCATTGCGTTTGACGAAGTGGAATGCAATCATAATTTTGGCCTGTGACTATGTAGAGTTGGTTTCCCTGTGTGAGGTTATAGTCTGAAAAACCCACATTCCTGTAAGGACTCAAAAATGGCCAGCTTGCTTAATTTTTGCAGGGGTATGTCATGGCATAGTTATTAACTATGGTCACGGCCAGTAAACTGGTACCGTAACTGAGACATGTGATAATACATGTGACGAACATGTGAGCACGTGAGCAGGCCATGTACACTTTGGACTTTCTTTCCATCTCAGAGGTAGCGTTGGATACTTTTGCCGTGGAATTTTGAGGCTGAGCAACATTATACTCAAAAGTATGATGTTATTTAACGTTCATTCAGGCTCACGAGGAGCTTGTTTATTTTACATGTTCACGAACACGATCGCCTAGGCTTTGGGATGTTAACTGTGGAAACAGCTGTAATAACCGGGCTGTATTTGATTGCATTTGTTGATTTGGTTCCAATTTGCGACAGAAAAGGTTAGTCATATTCGGTCGAATATCATTTGGAGTCGGTGGAAGAGCAGTACTCTGAGGGCAAGATCCATAAGAGTGAACTTGAACCAGGGAACGGAAATGTAAATACTGTGTACTTTGTCAATCAGGCCAGGGGAATACTTGAATCAGTCGCACAGAGTTTGTTTACAATGAACGAGCACTCAATTGCAAATGTTTACTTATATTTGAGCTTCCTCAGGCTTAGAATAATGTTCGTAAAAGATATACTTTTGTAAATTAGCTTTTGCACTTAAACATTACAAGTTAATGTCAGTGAGAATATTTAGCACGAAATCTGAAGGCTGATGTAAATATTTTAGTTCTATTTTTAAAAACTTGTGAGTCTACGGAAACTGGCGCCGTCATGCAACGTAGTTTGTACCGGAACCTCTACAATCAGAATACCATCTCAAATATCTTTCTGTAAAACCCTGGTTGTTGATGAAAAAAGGTTGTTTTTTAGAGGTTGAAAGTCAGCTAGGGAAATCATTTAAGGTATCCGTATGAAAGTTTATACGGTGTCGAACGCACCCTCATAATCTTTGATTACTACTAGTGTTAAACACAATGATACGTGTTTGTCATAAATTAGCACGGAATAACAAAGTTTACATACTAAATTTAGGTCAAATTTAGGTTTGAGAAAGCTCAAACAAGAAACTCCAGCACCACAAATTATCAGTTCATTTTAGTGTAAAAAACATGTCAAACATAGCACACGGTAGGGTTTGAGATCACCGCAACACCGCAAGTTGAGAGTTCATTCACCGCATCACTGCATAAAAAGAATATCAACACCGCAACACTGCAAATCGCCATGTCCCCCTTGCTTAGCTTCTGCACAAGTTACGTACATGTCATTCGAGAAGCCTTATATTTCAAATATCAAACCACGAGTAACTTGATGAACAAAAAACTAGCTAAACTTCAGAATACCTGGCCACAATTGTATCACATTAAATTCCTACTCCCGTAGCCCTGCAGTCAATAAATATATTTGCATATGGAAACAAAAGAGAAATACTTTATGTATAGACAAAACAAGCGTGCCACATATGAATATACCTCGTTCTTAAATCCATCAGCCAAAAAGAGCGCGCTACACATGAAAAGACCTTGTTCTATAATCCATGAGCCAAAACCTGTAGTTTTAATATTCACTATGTTCCACTGCGGGACTGTGGGAGCAATAGTTCTAAAACCATTTAATATTCCTTTTTTCCACTACGGGAGCGCAGGACTGCCGGAACACAAGTTCTATGACCATTTAATATTCTTTTTTTCCCACTACAGGAGAGCAGGACTGCGGGAGCAATAGTTTTCAGCAATCGTGGCCGGGTATTCAAAAAACCTATAGTTTAGGTGCTCCGTTTAGGCTAAACTTCAGAATACCCGGCAACTCACGCCCTCCTTAAATCTACTGCTACCGCAGTCTCGCAGTCGACATAATTTACATAATAAGCTGTATATCAAAACCATGAATATGCCTCGTTCTTTCATCCACTGTGGGACTGCAGACCGCAGTAGCACTTTAGTTCAATTCTTAGTTAAATATTTACTCATCGACCACGGGACTGTGGACCGCGGTAGCACTTCAGTTTAACGCTTAGTCTAATACTTATTCATCCACTGCAGAACTGCAGACCGCGGTAGCACGTTAGTTCAACTCTTAGTTAAATATTAGGGACTTTAAGATATGGTATGGCGAGGCTGTACTACGGTGGCAAATAGTGAAGATCACTTCCGGTGACGTCACGTTGCGTATTCCACTATGGCTTTCCCACCGTTGTCTTGCTTTCTACTACGGGAAAGTGCCTAGTTTCACGTATTCTTCACTACGCGAGTATAAGCCTGCTGTTTACTTCTCATTTTAACGCTTTTTTCACTGTTTGAACAGCCTAGTTCGAAGATAAAGTACTCTATCATAAAAATCCGTTTGAAAATAACTGTTTCTTTGTCCTTTGTACAGAAAAATTGAACGATTTTAACACTCATCATAAGCGACAGTCGGAGTCATATTTTATTGACCGGTCCGAACTGCCGCAAATAAGAAAACTTCGTATCTACTAAAAGCTGTTTATCTTTGGACTTATCACATTGTACGAACACCCTACCTGTGCTGAAATCGAGCTTTTTATCAGTGTTAAGCTATTTTGGTTTGGGGTTGGAATTACAGCAGTTCTAAGAGCAGCTGAGAGGAAAATTTAAGTTTTGGGAGGTGTAAGATCGACACAAGAGAAGGAAATCATAGTCATTGATTAAGCCTTTGTCCTATGAAAGTAGAATAAAGTCGAACGTATCCATTTTTGTAAAGACACGTAGAGCGAAATCTTAATCTGTTTGAGGTTTGCGGAGGGAACGGAGTTGTCAGCCAAGTCCGTCGCGGCCGAAGTAGCCGTAGTAGCAGCCCGCCGTAGTGCATCTTTAAGTCCCTATTTATTCATCGACTACGGGACTGCGAACCGCGGTAGCACTTCAGTTTAACACTTAGTACATATATATAACCTTGCTAGCCGACTGCGCGGACCACGGTAGCAGTAGATTTAAGGAGGACGTGAGTTGCGGGGTATTCTGAAGTTGCTCCATAGTTTATTACGCAATGCAAATTTAACGGAAAAGAAAATTTACCTTTACGTCCACAAGTCCAACCTCATCATCACTTTCCGCCATCTTGGATTTTGTTGCTGCTTTAAAGCGCATGCCCTCAGTACGAAGGCCGCTTTTTGCTTGTCCACGTGGCTAAAATTCGCGGGTTTGTAATTTACATGTCTCAATATTATCCTTCAGTTTCATACTGTTTAAAATGATAATTCCGTGTCTACATTTTAGAAAGGGGACCCTCGTGGATCCTAGCAACGGAGAGAATGTTCAAAATTTATCTGCGTGCCTTGATATAGTTTCGCTGTGCCCAGAATTGTCCGTTGTATACCTGGATAAACTGAAGGAGACCCAAGAGTTTGGAAAGAAACTTGTACACCCTAGATCTTGGTGTGTTGAATATGAAGCTGACAGTGCAGAGGAGGTGTTGGATTTACTAGACAGTGGTGCAAATCATGTGATCCTTGGCAAGGAACTTTTGGATGGTTTTGGTCAGTTTATACCTAAAGAAAGGATTATATGCAAGTTAACAGCCTCAAAAAAGACACCCAGTGAAGAATTAAGGAAGGACATCAACAACTTGAAAGAAAGAACTTCAGGTATTCTCTTGTCTTATCAGCGAGATTCTCAAGTTGACGAACCATCACTTGTCAAGTTTGCAAAAGAACTAACGAGCTCTCTATGTGATCATGTCAGACTTACCCTCTCTGTTGATCACATTATTTCATACTCCACCATCTCACAGCTTCACTCTCTTGGAGTGCAAATACAGGTGCATGCTACTTGGCTGTTAAATGAGCTCAGTCTTGGAGAGATCATTTCATCTTGTCTCAAAAGTGACCGTCCTGATGGACTGATCCCTACTCTAGTGGTAAGTAAATGAGTAACATTTCCCCTTATGGGGATGTGCCCTGGGACGGGGTATGGTTATTGCTCTCACTGCCCTGAATTCTTGATGTTTGTTTTCAGACAGATGAACACAATGTGGCTCTTGGGTTATGTTACTCCAGTACTGAAAGCATTCAAGAAGCAGTGAAAACCAAGAAGGGTGTTTATTGGTCAAGAACAAGAGGATTGTGGAGGAAGGGGGAGACGTCTGGAAATCAACAGGTATGGGTCTCTAAATATCTAGTCTGGACATTTGGGTGGCAAAGCTTTCTAAGCTTGACCGTAATGTCAACAAACCTACTGAGCTCTGGCTTTTTACATTTATGACCTTAATTAATTAGGTTGAGTCTGAATACAAGCCAAGTGGCCTGGGCATCAGGCTGTAGCTTATCCCAGGTTCTGTAGCATGAAGTGACTAGGAGTATTTCCACTTCTACCTGGATGGGATGCTAGTCTATTGCAGGGATACCCCTAGCATTTAAGGTTGCTGGTACCCATTTATATTCCTGGGTGGAGAGAGGCACTGTGAGAGTATTTTGTCTTGCCCAAGAATACAATGGCCAGGGCTCAACCCTGAAATGAGCACTCAAACCAAGAGCCCACTGCACTTCCCACAACATATATGACCTGAAGAACTTTTGATTATTGTGCAGTTCCAGAAAAATTATATCCATACTCCCCCCACAGAAGAGATTGGAATTTCCTGGGGGGTTGGGGGTGGTATAAGGCCAAAAAAAAGAAATGTATGAAGCTTAATTGGAATTTCCAGAGGGGTGGGAGGGTCGTAGAAAAAATCCCTTCCATGGGGTAGGTATGGATATTTTCTGGAGTTACACATTGTTGCATTTTTTTGTTGGCAGGATTTATTAAGAATTGATTTAGACTGTGACTCTGATACCTTGAAGTTTGTTGTGCATCAGCAAGGTCTAGGATTTTGCCACCTTAACACCTGGACCTGTTTTGGAGGCAACAGTGGTTTGCCTTTGCTGATGAATACCCTGAAGTCACGCAAGCAGTCAGCACCTCCAGGATCCTACACAGGCCGTCTTTACAATGACAGCAAACTTCTGCATGCTAAGATTTGTGAAGAGGCAGAGGAACTATGTGAAGCAGAAAGCAAAGAGGACATTGTTTGGGAAGCAGCTGATGTTTTATATTTTACATTTGTGAAATGTGCAAAAGCAGGTAAATAACCATATTTTATTTCATTAGGTGTGTGGGAAGTTTTTGCATTTGTCTGCCATGGAACTTTCTCAAAGATGTGGCAAAGCCTTAAAAAGTCCTTTAAAACCATTTTTGTTTGCCACAAATAATGCAAGAAAACATAATGAATTGTGTTTCATTATTATTTGAGATATTCTCTTTCTTCTAGGAGTGTCCTTAACTGATATTGAAAAGGTTCTTGATCAGAGGTCGCGCAAGGTGAGGCGACGCCCAGGCAATGCAAAACCTGACAAACTTCCATCCGTTAATGGCCATCCAGTTGCCATAGTAACAGAACATGTGCCTCCACAGAGTGATCCACCTGCAGTCAATACAAGCAACTCTATTTTGAAAAGTTTTGATTTTCAGCTCCTTGGTGAAAAGGAACTGCAAGATCTTTGTAAGCGCCCTGCTGTAGTAGACACAGCAAAGCTGGAGGCTATTGTGAGACCCATCATGGCCAATATACGTACCAATGGCAATAAGGCTTTACTGGAGTTAACAGAAAAGTTTGATAAAGTAAAACTGTCCTGCCCTGTAATTGACATAACTGTAACAGATGAACCTCGCCTGGACAAGGAGATCAAGGATGCAATTGATTTGGCTTACGACAATATTTACAAGTTTCACAAAGCACAGCTTAACTTGGAACCCCTTGTGGTCGAGACATGCAAGGGTGTAGTGTGCTCTCAGCATGTAAGGCCCATTGCAAAAGTAAGTAACTACTGTCACATCTGATTCTGAATTGTTGTCACGTCACAAACCTATTGTTTTAATTTTTTCCTTCTTTTCTTCTTTCGTTCTCTTGGCTATAATAGCTGTTTTATGTCAACTGTGTCTTCTACACCAAATAATAGCCCTTTTAAGCTAACCTTAGCATTGATGATTGTAAGAAAATTTTAAGTAATAATCTTTGCATACTAAAGACATTTGACATTGTTAAAATTGAGGAGCCAAGAAAAAAGTCAAAACATATTTTAGGTTAACTCAAATTCAATCCATGACTAAGAGCTTGGGTTTATGGGCTTGAAGTTGTACTAAAACTTATAGTTCTGGAACTCAGCTAGGTACATCAGTAAATTACTTCAACGACTGTGTCTTGTGGAAAATCGTTGTATGCCTTCCAGATGCCATGTCTTAACTAGTATATTTTTTTGTAGGTTGGGCTGTATGTACCTGGTGGAAGTGCTGTGTTGCCGTCCACAGCTCTTATGCTAGGTATTCCAGCTCAGGTTGCAGGATGCAAGGAAGTTATTTTGGCCACGCCTCCAAAACAAGATGGATCTGTCTCCCCTGAGATTCTTTATATTGCAAAGAAAGTTGGAGTTTCCAAAATACTACTTGCAGGTAAATTGGCCATGTGTTCCACAGTTCCAGAAAATATCCATCTAGTACTGCAGTACAGCATACTGATATTACAGAGAAAAATGGTGTGCAAAAATCTAAAATTGTATATTGAAAGAGAGATGAAAAGATAGAGGTATTTCCACAGCTTTACCATGGTAATTTATAAATTGATTAAGAATTCAGTTGTTTTCAATGTTTTGTAATATGAGAAGTGAGAAGTTTTTTTTTCTGGAGAGAATATTGTGCATTTTGCATACCCAGATAAAAAGCTTAGCAATCAAAAAGTAGAATTCTTGGCTCTTGTTGTCTATTATTAATTGACTAAAAAGTGTTTGAATCAGGTGGAGCCCAAGCAATTGCTGCAATGGCGTATGGAACAGAAACTGTGCCCAAAGTCGACAAGCTATGTGGACCAGGGAATTCATTTGTAACCATGGCGAAGATGTTGGTACAAAACGATAGTTCAGCAAGTGTCAGCATTGACATGCCAGCGGGGCCTTCAGAAGTTATGGTGTGTAAAATGTATTAGCAACATTACCAATCATGAGTGCTCAGCATGTGTTGCGAGCCTATGATTAATAATGATGACGATTATTATTATTATTTTAATATTATTTTTTCTTTCAATAACTAGAGATATTTTATATATTATACAGAATAAGGGTTTTCACAACAGTGAACAGAGCATGTGCTCTGTCATACTATTAATGACTGCACATACATGTACATTGTAGCATGCACACATTTTTACTGCTGTAAAATAACATTATATAAATTGATAATTTAACAAATCGAATGTGGTTTAGCATGGTCTGTAGTTAATTATCAACAATGATACACATCATCACCTAATTATGATCATGATACGTATCATTTCAAATGTTGCCGACCTACGAGGCACAAGGGTAAAATTGAGCTGCATCGTATATTAGATATACATTGGGCCCTTGCAAGTAAAGAAAATTAAGGAGATTTCAGAATATATTATGAGATTGTCAGTAATCAGAGTTGACTGGGAGATCTGCTGTTGGCCAGTGGATGACCATCACAGGTATGCATAGTTGTGCCATTGCTGTGCAGTTTTGCTTTGCCTACATGTAGCTTAGTTGCTTTGCCTCTGGTTTGTATTTTAGGTCATAGCTGATGAAAGTGCAGATCCTTCATTTGTGGCAGCTGATCTGTTATCACAAGCAGAGCATGGAACAGACAGCCAAGTGGCTTTGGTAGCTATTAATTTGACTGACAAACAACTTGATGTTATACAGGTACATGAAACTGTTATTAATTTTGTGAAAAAAATATTGAAGGAAACAGAAGCTTATAATAACTATTTCCTCTTTATGCCTTGATGTTCAGTCTCAAAATATCATTACCTAGCATAACAACAAGGAGGATAAGTCTCACCTTCACAGTCAGCGGCATTTGAATAAATGCATTTGCCTGGATTCAACATGCTCTTGGACCCAAAGGCATTACAGTTTTGGGTGTAGTAGGCATGTTCTTGAGCATTAGGACTCTTCTCTGAGACTGTTTTCTTTCCTTGTCTCTCCTTCTCTTTCTACTGTTTTATCAGCGTGACAGGTGCCTCTTTTTCATCCTTCTGCCTGGGTTGCCAGGATTTGCCACCTATGAGAGTGGTATCCTTCTAGCTGTCAATAGTCAAGCTCCTGGATGCTTCAGGCACTCAACTCCACTTTGTGATGTAGTTGACAGTAAAAACTCCAGTTTCCCTGCAAACAAATTCACTATAACTGCATGATTTGGAATTTCTAGAGTCAACTGGATGCCCAAGCAAAGAAACTACCTCGTGAAAAGATTGTCAGAGAATCCCTCTCAAAGAGCTTTGTGATTAAAGTATCATCTATGAGTCAGGCACTGCACTTTAGTAACAAGTATGCTCCAGAACATCTTATCATCAACACTCAGGCGAGTATTCACAAGTATCAATAGCCTGGAACTAGTAAAATGAAAAGTACTATTCACATGAACTGGTGATAGCATTCAACTAGTGTAGAAATTGCCACATTCTGGATATTAGCAAAAGGCTACATTTCATAACTCAAGCATGAGAGGTGTTTCACCAGGATATCCAAGCACTGAGAAGAGAGTTGAAAATATGACACACAGCGGCATATTTTTGATTAAATTTGAGGTGTTTGGATAGCATATGAAACACAGTCTCGAGTGTTTGTGTAAATGAAGTAAAATCGTCAAAATCAGTGTTAATATTAAGACGAAGTATCCAAACCTCCTTCACTGATGTGATTTTCTTTGTTTTAACTTGATAAATTATTTTGTGTTAATTTAACAAAATTGTATGGTACATGTATTATCGTAGAAATTTGTGAAAAACCCATCAATTAAAAACAATGAATAGCAATGTTGCAAGAGCTTTTTCCTTATTAACAGTCAAGCTGTTTCATATGCTCTGTAGAATGCAGAAGATTGTTTGAAAGATATACAGAATGCAGGATCTGTTTTCCTTGGCCCGTATTCTTCAGAGAGCTGTGGAGACTACGCCAGCGGCACAAACCACACCCTGCCAACCTATGGCTATGCACGCATGTACAGTGGTGTATCAACGGCATCATTCCAAAAACACATCTCTGCACAGTGTGTGTCCAAGGAAGGTCTGGATAATATAGGACCAGCAGTGGCAACGCTTGCAGCTGTTGAGAAGTTGGATGCCCATCGTAATGCAATATTGATAAGACAGGGACTAATGAACTGACAAAGATACAGTACATGGTCAGATTGTAGGTGAATGTAGCGTGAACTCTTAACTGTCTCAAAGACAAAACAAGATACATGTAGTATTGTTAATTTTAACTATTGTATAAAATGTATTACAACACCCAACATGCTCTAGTTGTCAGTTGTGAGAATTGATAATTGAAATGAACAGCTCCTGAGTAAAACCTGCGGTCTCTTGGGCATCTGTCATCTGACTGTTGGTCGTTTGTTGGCTGTCTTTCGGCTAGCCGTTTTATGTAGCCTGTCAGTTGCTTGCCAGAAACCTGTTGGTAACCTGCCATCAGACAGCTGACCGACAGTCCGTTTCACTTGCAGCTGTTGAGAAGTTGGATGCCCATCATAATGCAATATTGTTGATAAGACGGGGACTTATGAACTGACAAAGATAGCGTACATTGTCACAGTGTAGCATGAACTGTCTCAAAGACAAAACAAGATGTGTAGTGGTATTAATTTTATTAAATATGTAAATGCGATACAACTGACATGCTCCTGGTTGTCTGTTGTGAGCGTTGATAATTATAGAGAACAGCTCCCAAAGAAACCTGTCAGCCATGTGCCAGCCCTCTTTTGGACATCTATCGGCTGACTGTTCGTTGTTTGAGGGCTGTCTTTTGGCTAGGTGTTATATGTAGCTTGTCAGTAGCTTGTTGGTAACCTGTTGGCAGACAGTTGACCGACAGTCTGTTTTGGGAGCTCTTCTACAGAAATACATTACTAAGATTATTGTAAGGCAGATGGGATGATGGCAAGTAGGAACAAGTGGGCATGGCTTTCTCTCTTCTCATTCTTTCTGTTCAACCTCCCTGAGATGGGCTGGGGTAAAGTCAGGTAGAACACAATGTAGTAAATTAGCAATGTTCATCTTGGGGAATTTAAATTTCCAAACACACTTAAAATGAAAGTAATAAAACTGTTTTAAAAAGTTGCTAATAGCTGTTTCAGACAACTCTAAAAAAATAGCTATTGTTGGGTAGGATTTCTTGAATAATTTTGATACGAAAGGCTTGTAATTTTTAATGGTGTTACATGCAAAAAGAATTCTGTTTCACCATAAGTAGAGAGATACAGTATAAGTAATAAAAGTGTCTTGCCCAAGAACACAATACAATGACTCCAGCCAAGATATGACCCCTGACTGTGGGGCACTTGATCTGTAGTCCATCCTGCTAAACACTACACCTCATCTGTTAACTAATACAAGGAGAGCACTAATATCACAGTAACCAATTTCGTTAAAAGGTGGCATAGCAGTTAAGACTTGTTCCACTGTTATACAGGGCGTCCATTGTGTTCAGCTCATTATTTAAAGCAATTAAAATCAACAAGACAAAAAGACTAAGGTTCATAGAGAGTCCTCTTGCCCTCTAGACCACCTTTATTGTTCCAAAGCATTTAGCAATAATTATACAAAGTAAAACAACATAGAGGTGTAATATTTTGTAAAAGAACTAATTCTATCTATAATAATATGGGACCAGTTTTGTTGAACTATTTTCTGTGTTGTGGTGTCATTTGTGACAGTGATTGAATTTGGTAATAATATTCTTAAACTGTATTTACACTACAGGAAAAATGTTTTAACTCGGATTTATTCATTTTGATCAGGGTGGTCTGATTGTACTATTGAAAAGAGAATTTAATGCTGAAAACTTCTTTCAAAAAGCTTTGGATTCCAGAACAACAGTATTTACTTGCACTGTACTATTAATTCAACACTAGTATTGTGTTTTTGGCTAAATAATACAAGTAGAAAACAAATTTCTTTGACACTGTGCTTCCATCTATCTTAAGATCCATTTCTCAATGAAAATTAAGGAATCTGTAAATCTTCACTTTGTAATAATCCATGTGTTCTTGAATACCTTACATTTAAATGCAGAGACTTTGGCTCTTGTGAAAACAGTGATATCTTCATACTTCTAGGGTAAAAGTGGTGGCAGATAAATTTCTCCTTACTTCACGTTTAAGGCCAAGATTCTTTATGTTTTGAACTTTTTAAAGATTCTCAGAACAGGTCTATTTTGTAATATTCTAACAAAACAATACACAGCCATTTGACTCACTAAATTAGTATTCTGTACCGCTACTGTAGAGAATGCAAAGGTTTCTTCAAGCTTTTTCTAGCAGGCAGATTGGATTCCTGTTCACCATTTCAAGATCAACTTTGTGTCCTATTAAATCTCTGATATTGGAAATCTTGTACTTGATCATGGTTGGTCTGCAGAGGACAAAAATAGATAACAGTTTAGAATATCATGTTGCGTAGTTCCTGTATGGCTTGCTCCCAGATCTTTGTGGTCAATTGATTTTAGTGATGTCGATGTATAAGAGACGAATGGCAAATCAAACACAAAAGATATGATACCACGCACTTGGCTTCTAAAATCAACTTGGCTGTGTCTCAGATAAAGCTCACTGGCTAATAGTGATTATTAAAAACTGGATCATTGAATAATGCAATTCGAGAGTTTTCATTGGCTAAGCCATCATGGCATATGAGCCATTATACCATGGACTACAAAAATGGCGAGCGTATGCGTGATTTTTTGGGGGCCTTTTTGTTTTTATTGTAGTCTAGTTTTCTATATTCTGGGGCGTTTTTAATAAAACAATTATTCCACTCGCACTTGTTGGATATGAGATGATTGTAGCCAACTCGGCGATTTGCACCTCGTTGGCTATCTATCATCTCATATCCAACGTGCGCTCATGGAATAATTGTTAAATATCACACACTGTAAGTTGCCTTCCACGGTAGAAAAATTTATAAAATCTTTTATCAACAAATGCGAGCAATGCTTAGACTTGATGTGCACAAAACTTTAGTGTCATTATAACTAACATACACATATATTATTAATATAATAAGTATAATAAGTATTATTTATTTATTATTGATATCATACCTTTCTAAGGAGAGTCCCCAAGCAATGACTGACACATCTTTTGGCAAACCCATGGGTATTAACATCTCGGGTCTGAACACTCCTGAATTGCCAACTTCGACCCACTTTTTCAAGCCTGTGAAGAGGAAAACCTTTAATTTTATATGTGCAAAATTAATACTCCTATTAAGAAAGTTTTATGGCGCAAGCAGAAAAACGCAGTTAATGGAGCGTGACGTGCAAACCTTGGAAACAGTTATTGCACTTAACTATGTTAGAATGTGGTCAAATTATGTTTGGCACCCACAGAGATCAAGGGAGATCCTTGAATGCTTTATTGTGTCAACTGTTGCGAAAGATTGTCTAGTCTTTTCACAATATGATCTGCATCATGGCAGTTTTCTATTGCTTACACCCATAGTTATGTCTAGCTATAAAAGCACCATTACTTTTACTAAAAGCACTTTCCCTTGGCGGCGTGCTTTACTCAGTAAGCTTGGTCCAAAGTAAAGAAAATTCCCACCCTCCCTCCCTATGTGGAGGATAACTTGTTTGTCAATAAACCTGGGGGGCACCTTCTTCCGGGTTGGTGGTTAAGTCTTCGGGTAGCAACTTCCCCCAAGCTTATGGCAGCATTTTGCCCCTTTAATTTGTGCATCTGCCAATAGTCTTGTCTGATCCGGAGCTGGCTTACCCAGCACCGGGGAGATAAGTGAGGCTTTCAAGGTCACGCATTACATTTGACATGCCAATACTCTTGTCCGTTTTCAGTGCGGGGTAGTGCTGGTTATAAGTGAGGCTTGAAAAGTCGGCGTTCTTGCTATTGTTATATTGTGATCAAGTTGACCTGCCAGTACTCTTGTCCATTTCCAGTGCAGTAGTGCTGGTGATAAGTTAGGCTTTATAAGGTCACCCAAATCAAAGTCGCTTCCCATGCCAACCGCAAGGTTGTGTCTCCCCACATTACACCAAATGATGTGTGGCTTTCTTTCTTTATTCATTCATATGGGTGCTATAATATAAATGGGCTATACTGTATAACACAAAAGTGAACTCCCACGGAACAGGGACATTAATTGATTTCTACATTATTTGTCTTTGGTGTAATTCAGCTGAGAAACATGAAATCAAAATCTAACAGCTGAGCAATGAAACACATTCTCAGTTACTGTATTATTTAAGAAGTAGAAAATATACCATGTCCTACAGACCCATTTAATAAGTCTAATATATAGAGTTTTCTGCTATTGACGACATTCTCGGCCTTTGAAATCCTATTGAAAACCTACAGTTTTATTGACGTCAATAGCGGAAAACTGTATATATTAGACTTATTGAAAGGGTCTATAGCTATCCAGTTAAGTATAAATCTACTAGCATTCTATCACAAATGCCATTCAGAGAGTAATGCCATTCTCTGAATGGCCCCGCTACTCACAATCTATTCTGTGACAGATAGCGAGTATAGAGTGAGTAGCAGTGTGCCCAAAATGAATGCCACTTGGCGTTTTCGAATATTGTCTGCGAGGAGGATTTATATAAAGTTTTGATTGACTGGTAGATTTATACTAAAACAATTAGATTAATCGCTCTCAATTTAGAAATTTGGAGCTCATAATCTAATTGTTTAATGGAAATGCGAGTAGAAGTTTGGGAGAAGGGGAAATGCTGTGGGAACACAAGGCAAAAGGCAAGTGTTTCCACAGCTTATTTGAGCTCTCTCAAACTTCCATAAGTGTTTCTAACTTGTTATAAACACAGGGAACATGTTTACTATTAATTTTCTTTTTGAAAATTATGTGACAAAAGAAAGAAAACAACTTTTTTACTTGAATCATCAAAATGTAAAATAATTCTCTTTGCTTACGCTATCACTACGTTAACAGCTTCTGCTATTTCTATGTTTGAATCAAGTCTTAAAACACAATTTTATACCATCAGTGTGTATTTTTTGGACTTTTTTCTAAAAATATTTATTACCTTCATGATAACTGAACACTTCCATGCTTGGTTCTGTATAAGGATTGAATGCAGGCTTAAACCTTAACTTTGTAATGCCTGAAAAAAAGTTAATATGTCTTGTCAGGATGTTAGTTGATGGACACACTCAGGATCTACACAACAGAGATAACACATTCAGGAATTCAAAGGTGGTCTGTTGGATTGCCAAAAGGCTAACACTTGAAACAACACAAACTTGTCACAAACAGCAGATAATTTTCACATTTTGCAATGAAGTAATACAACTGGATGAGAAACTCAACAAACTGTTCCAAAATACAAAACCAGTCATTGAGAGCTAAATTATGAAAAGATGATTTTCTTAGTGATTTTCCACACATGTTAGTGATGTAAGCAAAGGGATAAAGACCACTGACCAGTAAACATAAATGAAATTAATCTAAATGTTTGTTATACTGTTCAGAGTCTTCCACTCCCTTCATAACTTCCTTGATCAATAGCTAAGCCAGTCTCTTGGTTCTCAGGGTCTACTGGCTCCTGAGACCCCAGTTCCTGTACGCTTTCTGATTTCTTTTTCCTGTGCCTACACTGTACATTTTGTAAGTGCATAACAATGAACCTCCTTGTCATGTAAGCATGTTTTGATCTCTTGACATCGTCATCATCATCATCATCATTTATTTGCTTAACCTTTTTTCACAACCAATAAGACATAATTTTATTAGCTCAAGAATCCACATTTGCCAGATCTCGACTAAAAGAAAAACCATTAAAGCCTTAACAATCACAGTGACTGTTACCAAAAGTCAAAGAGGTAACTTGTACCTAATTTCTTGAAAAACTCATACAGTACACCAATCAGATCGCCAAGTGTCAGGTTATAATCAGCAACAACACCTTCAATCTGATGAAACTCTGCCAGGTGAGTAGCATCAAGTGTCTCATTCCGGAACACTCGATCAATGGAGAAGTACTTGGCTGGTGTGAATTTTTCCTGTGAATTGAGACAAAAATTGATTTTTCATGATTTGTGAGAGAAACTATTTTAAATGTGTGGAGGTGGATTGCAACCAGACAAGTTCCCAAATAAAAGGAAATTGATCTTAAAAAATTATTAGATTTTATAAAATTGTATCAATGAATGTGAATTTATTGTTAATTGAATTTAACCAATTGCAAATTTTCAAATAGAACCTGTTGAGCCAGTTTGTATAGCATCCTAGCACTGACTGCTGTTGTATGAGTTCTGAGAATGTTCTTCTTAGCTTCTTCAAGTTTCCACTCGTATTGATATCTACAAAACAAAAATATTCTTTGATTAACTCTTCAGTCAATTAAATCCTTTCCTTAGCATTGACTCCACAATTTTAACTATACAAACATCTTCAGCGTTTAGCTTCATGTCGTACAATTTGCTTACTACAGGGTATGGATGTGTTGTGGTTTGAATTTATTTTTGGTTATTTTAAATTTTTTCAAATTGGTTCATATTTTTCAAACTGGGTTGAAATTTTTAAACCAGTTTAATTTTCAATTTTGAGCAGAATGTGAGCATGTGTCTTAGTAATTTGGGTTAAGCACTCAAGTTAGTGATTAGGCCTAAGCACTTATTTAGAATGGTTAGCTTTGATGTTAGGCTGCATATGACTTAGTAGTTTGGGGTAAGCTCTCAGGTTAGTGATTAAGTCTAACCACTTATTTGGAATTGGTTAGCTTCTTCGTTATTAAGACAAAGTTCACGTATGAATAAATTAAAATGTATATGTATTTATGAATAAATTAAAATTTATATGAGAGGGGCTTGGGGGGATGAACTGATAATTAAAACAAGTATGAAAGCTCTTGCATCCATTGCTTTTATGGTCAAGTGGTAATGACAGCGGGAAGCAGATCCAGAGGTTGGCAGTTCAAATCCCGGTGATTACAAGATAAAAGAAAAAAAATGTGAAATCTGCTGTTAAAAGAACACAATCACATTTTTGCGCATGTGCAAGAGATTGATTTTTGTTTAGGAGGTCAAGAATTCAAAGACGCAAGAATTGTTATGGAGCTCTCACAAATCTGTTTGCATTGTCCTCAATCAAGTTTGGCTTTGCCCTAAAACTTCTCAGAATCAAAGATCAGTGATACATGGTTCTCATAAAGTGTCAATTTGTATGTAGTGGAGACCTTTTGGTGTTAACTTCAATGCGTTTGACGGAACTTCGAGTGTCCAGGGGAAGTGCTATGGCGCTGGACATAGACGGCTTTCTCCCGGCAGCTTTCAGAAAGGTTTAGAAAATCGGGAAAGGACTGAGAAGTAAAGGAACCAGTAACATAGCAGGATTTTTGCTAATAAACGGATTCACAAGGCTTGGGAAAGACTGAAAGGATCGCGCTCCTGCAAGCGTTTCTTTGTTGACATTTTACTCCAGCAAGCAGACCTTTACTCATTTGTTTTCTTTCTCGATATTCAGACATTCTATCAGGTTCTCTTCGCTCAGGTATTCTCTGTGAGATTGACTGCGATTTATTTGGTTTTATCTATCAGGACAGTTTTGTAAATATGATAAGGACTTGTGTATAAAATCAGTAAAATTTCCATCATAACATTTGCACATCAGCATATTCAGGCTTGTTATTAACCACAGACTTACCATTGCCTTGTTTTTGCATTACTCATGCAGCTTTTCACATGTTCCACCACTATAATGGTCAATACAGTTTTTATTTGCCATTTAACACGAAAAAAACAAGTCGCTTTCCCTGACTAGTTGAGCGAGTTGACCTTTCTTCCTGTAATTGAGAGATGAACATGAGTGGCGAATGGGATATAAATAGTGGTTATCTGTCACTTTGTCGCGTCGGCATGACATAACAAAGTGACAGTTCTATTGTTTCCCGATGAAAGAAGCCAGTCAAGTTCGCAAATGCGCTACATCGTGATAGTGTCCCTTTAATTAGTATTCATGCTTACAGGTAATGGAGATTTGGGGGAAGGGGTAGAGTAGCTGGGGGATAGAATAAACCAGGAGGAACACAGCACAGCAAGAGAGAATAGAATAGAGGAATGTAAAGAGATATTTTGAATTCCCTTTTTTATAGATAGTTGACAAAAAAATAAACTGGTTTGAAAATTTCTATCTGGTTTGAAAAATTCAACCCACTCTGAAAAATTTGGTTTAAAAAACTGGTTTAAAAAAAATTAAACCAAAAAAAACCACAACAGATGCAATGGCAGTGTCATCTTTAAAGTCCTAAAACAAAGTCATAAACATGTTGACCTCACTGGATCGGCTTCTGAAACAGTAACAAAATTAAAAGAAAAGATAAATACATTCTGTATAATTAAGAAAAAATTACAAATCTGAAATGTTATTGACAATCCATTGTGTTAATGATTCGCACAGAGCAATCCAAAGCTTTCTTCAGACTGTAACTATAGTAAGAATAAGTAAGAAAACTTTATTTAGACAGGGTAGCCCATTCAGCTCCAAGGCTCTAAGCTCTAATGTACTTTTGTTATCATTGTAAAAGAAATTTCCTGCTCCATGACAGATGATCTGCAAGTTATCACTCTTGGTAATATTTAACCGAAGTTCATTAAAAATCCTTGCACCAAAAAGGTCTGTCCCAGTAATTCAGACTAACATTTGGTAAGGATAACCTAGTACTCTTCCTCAATAAAATAATTAAAACTATAAAATAATCAATATTATTATAATCTTAACCAGCACGTACCCTTGTGATCCATGTCCTCCAGACTCATGCATGGTCTTCACATTTTCAATGTAAGATTGAGGCATCTCCTCTAACTTAGCATACTTGGGATCTAAAGAAAT
>CM042757.1:1390318-1404789 GCA_022496165.2 Catalaphyllia jardinei
CAATTGCTTAAATTGGAAAATTTACTGCGATGATCATTCTTCACTTTTATTTAGCACTGTGTTGACAAGTAGAAGAGGTGTGTTCTGTTACACTGTATCTGCAGCATAATTTTTGTATGAGAATGCAAGTCTTCAGTACTCACCCTGAATACTGCAACTTGTATTTGAGCATGAGGCAGGAAATGATCAGTTGTCATGAATTACTCAGTGTTAGATACTTCTTCTCATAGAAAGTCTGGCTGGTCACGTTTAGTTTTCTGGAGGATGAGTGCTTCAAACATTTTCTCCTTCCAAATCAGGTGATACTGACTCTTGTAACGCCATTTCAAAGGGACAAACTGTTCCATGAAAAAATACAGCTAGACAGGCATAGTATGAGGAAAGTGTTCAGCTATAACATTCAGAAACAGGTTAGAGATTCTTAAACTTAATGGTAACTTTAACTTGTACCAAAGGAATCCTGTACGAATAGCAAATACAAGTAGCTGTATGATCCCTTCTCATCGCATGACATGAGCGTGAGTAATAGCGTGGAAATGTTTGGAGTGGGTCGTTTTCTTGGTATACAGAGAGTATGCAAATTAATCTACAGTCGTAGCTCAAAGAAATGGCACTCACTAGAATCACTTAATTCTAATGAAGGTAAATATGATCCTTTGGCGGAGCAAGAATCAACAATTGAATGGCTTGGTGCAAGACGGTCGTAAGTGACTTTTTCGGGTAAAAATTTTTTTCCTTCAAAAGTGCCTGAATTTTTGCATGTGCTTTTCAATAAAGCAGAAAAACATTCTCCTGTATCTTTTTTGGCTAAAATGCTCTACTTTTTCCACTTTGTTGCGTTCTTTGTGCACGCTTCAATATTTTGACTTCGTTTTTCTCAGAAGCAAAGTGCAAACCACCCAAAAAAATTACATGGGAATCTTTTACTACTTAATTGAAAAGCGCATGCAAAAATTCAGGCACTTTTGAAGGAAAAAAAATTTTACCCAAAAAAGTCACTTATGACCGCCTTGCACAAAGCCATTCAATTACAGACTCCCATATAAATAGCAAATGCAAGTCACTGTATGGGTGCTGTATGAATAGTCACTGCAAAATTTCATTGTTTGTGTTTCCTGTTCATCAGCTCCATGTATAATAACATATTGGAGATATGGAAGATGGCTTGGTGCTGTTAACTGTCCTGTATGTAGACAACAGGTAAGGATTTAATTTTGTTGATATCTGTAATTTGTTTGTAAATCCAGAACATCTCATTTATATTATCCATTAATGCAGTTGTCATCAAGCATCCTGAAATTAACTGCTTGGTGGATACAGGATTTTAGAAAAGTGATTTTGAGATACAAGTCACCAATGGTGGTCTCCTATTGCAGGACTGCAGGACATGCTCCAAAAAAAAATTTAAAATTAAGGTCCCCAAAAATTGATTTCCAGCATTCTGAGGCTAAATCAGCATGTTATAAGGTATAATATAATGTCTCAGTTTTTTTTAATTTAGAGGGTTTCACCAAAACTCCTGAACCCAGTTAGATCTGTCCCAAAAATGAAGGGTTACTTTCCATATAAACATTGCAACACTTAGTACATGTACTTGAAATAGTAGCCATCCTCTCCATTTCAGCACTTTTAAAAATTATGTTTGTGATAAGTTTTCCCAATTTAAGCCAAAATGCAAATGACCTGGAAGCCTAATCCAATCCAATCTTTATTTCTAATAATTCTAATAAATATTTTAACAAATTCGACATGCCCACAGGTGGCTAGCTAATCTAGGTGGGTCATGTCTTAACTTCTTAACTAAAAAAAAAAAGAAAAATATCAGGTATACAAGTTTGCAAAAATCAGGAAGTAAACTAAGAAGATACAGGCTTACAGAAATCAGGAAGTAAACTGAAAAGAGTAAGTACAGAAACGAAGATACTACAAAAATACTTTATTTTATTATTCTGAAAATACATTAAGAGCTTAAGAAAATTTGACCTTTGACTTTTTGAATGACATTTCGTATGTCAAGATAGGAGTCTTCCAAAGACAGAACATTGAAAAGTAGTCTTTTAATTTTTCTTTTGAAGTCATGTCTTGGAAGATTCCTTAATGTAAGAGGCATCCTGTTCCAAATTTGTGTTCCAATTCTAGAAAACGAGTTTAATTGAATAGAGAGCCTAGAGCTTTGTGTGTAAAAGTTGTGCGAAGCAGAGGATCGGGTATTATAGGGGTGAATATTGGAAATGTCTTGAAACAGGTCTCAAATATTTATAGGCACATTTCTGTATCTAATATCATACATCAGGTTAGCTGTAAGTTCATAATAAGAAAATTGTAGCGGTAAAATGTCGGCATCGGAAAATAGAGGAATTGCATGCTGATTGCTGTCTGTTTACATTTTTAGAGCCTCTTTCATATGAGCTCAGCAGCCAGGCTATCTTGGTTACTGGGACAAATTTTGTTGTCTGACTGTTCATAATGTTAATTTCAGCACAGTCAACCAGGATGAAATTTAAGAAACAAAATCAACCAAAATGGTTATTGGTATTAGACCCATCCTTGTCTGGTTGTAATACATAGACAAACAAGGGCACATCTTTTTTGTATGACAACTCTAAAAACAAAACAAGCAAGAATTGCTGTTGTTTCTGCACATGGTTATTGCATCTTGTAGGTGTTACTGGCATGTGTCTTTTTGCTGTGTTAGGGAGTAAATGTGGACTTCGTGATGCATGATGTGTGACATAGAGTTCTTTCATGTACATCCAGAACAGTTTACACAAGGAGGAAAAAACATTCAAGAATGCAGTGAAATGTTGTATGAGTTTGTTCAGCAACAAGTATAGTGTGTTTGCTGTGGTTTTATTATCCATGGGTAAAAGCTACACTGCAAGTTTCCACTTCTTTGGTTTTGCTGCAATTAAATTGATCATGATGGGATGGGAGGGATGGGAAGCTGTTCAGCAGCCTGGCCAGCTTCAGGCTAACCAATGGGCTACCACCGTCATTTAACAGGGGCTGCGTTTTGTCCTTGCTCTCTTTTTCTGTTAGACTTACCGTGGTTGTTCATGCTATTAGAAATCGTACAGTAAGATGCAGAAACTGTAAGTTGTAAAAGCAGACTGAGGCAAATAAGATGCTTTAAATTAAATGTCTTCAAAATGGTTACACCAGCATATAAAAAACATGAAAAGGTAATGGTTGTGTAGGTTAAATAGTTTTTAAGGTGGCTGAACGCAGTTTTTGTACACACTACATTTATTACTGATGCAATTCAGCAAGCACACAAGGATTGCAAAGTGATCGTTTTATTTGCTAAATGCCAGCATTATCTGTGCTATTTTTCCTCATAATACCGTCACGCACAGATGATGTCAAAAAAAACCCTGGTGTGACTCAGACAAACAAACCATTCCATGGGCTACTTGTTTGAGAGCACTGATGAAACAGGGTCGCTCAAAAACTCTTCAGCACAATACTCACGATTAATTTTGCAATTCGATGGCCTCTCTAGCTCAAAATCTTGATGAGAACCCACAACAGGTACCTTGGAATAATAAAAATACGGAGTTGGACGGAGGATGTGGCAAAATATGATGGGCTTCTCATGTATGAAGGATGTTTACAAATGGACTCCTTACCTCCATCGCAGAGAAAAATATTATTACTCTACCCAGCAATACAGTACATCACCCACAAGAAAGTCAGCAAGCCAGCCAAAGAAATACCTATTGAAGAAAGAAGCGTTGATCCCATCCGATTCATTGCTTTGCGGTGATGAAACTGGCCCGCTCCGTCTTCGCACACAGTTTTAGCCCGCGCTATTAAGCACACTTATCGTGCCAACATAGCTATGAAATAATATATGCAGCTGAGGTCTGCTCGTGATAACAGATTTGTTTATGTGGTCCAATAAATGGCTCTATTAAAATCATTGTCCTCCAAATTGCACAGCACACCAAATTTTCCTCTGAATTTGGAATTGCCTCAGAGATAATAATTATGTCCTCCGGTTCTATCATATTGTTATGAACGGGCAGCTAGGGTAGTTTAGGAATTTCTCGCCTAAGTCACTTGATCAGTCTTTTCTTGAAGACTAGGATAAACAGCAGATAAGTTTCTTCATAATGCATTTCACTTTGAAGTACTCTGATCGGTCAGTCGCAGCTGCTGCGCTAAAAGTTCTTGACTTCCAATGCCTGAAAGTTTTGGGATCTTTGTAAGATCCTTGTGCAATTTGTGAGATTTATGCTCTTTTCTGGACACCTCGGAATCTGTTTTACATAACCCACAGCAGCAGTGTTTGCTTTCTAACATTATTTAAGTTAACCAAAATGTTAAACAACCAATCTTTTCTTTTCTTCCTGATTTTCTGATCAAGCAGACAACGCGCTCATACAAAACCTTGTACAAGACTGTAACTCTTGTCTGAGTCATGTGGGGTTCTCTGGTGATGTAATCTATTTTTAGAAACTGTGCGACGTTATTGAATGCAGTGTATTGATAGTTTTAGTCTTTTATTATAAAGGTACCTTAGATAAGGTACAGAATGCAAAGAACCCAGCAATTCTCAAAGTTAAAACCCATTTAAATGCAGTGCATGGATAGCAGTGTTCCAGATAAGAGATGGGTCTCAGGTCAAAAACCCGACGGCAACCGCTATCTGACCCGACACTGACGAGAGGGAAAATCATTCTATTCAGTTTTGCTATGAGTTTTCTGTACCAGAAAGCATTCTGAGGTATCAAATATCAAACATTTTTAGACTCCCAAAAGTCAATCCTTTATCTGTTTGCCCAAGAACCCCCCACCCCCAACTCATCCCCTTAGCTTTACGTAGTGCTCCAGCTGCGGTTAGGTAGGTAGACAAACTTTGTGCAACCCCCCTGGAAATTACATGACTCCTTGCCAACAAAAATTAACTGGAACACTGGATAGTAATTAAAACCTTTTGATTGAATGTAGAAAATACACTTGTTGCATGCAAATTATAAATCTAATGACCAGCAGCACACATGTCAGCTGAACTATCAAAAAACCGAAGTTTGTTGTTAACTTGCTTGCTGCCAGTTTTGGTGAAAGGATCAAGGGATAAAAGGGGGAATGAATCACAGCGATCAAAAACTGTGTTTGAGCAGTGTTTATATTATTTTTAACTTGTACCTTAGATCCTTAATGAGTCAACAAACAATGTCTGGTGAACTTAAATATTTTTTGGGATTCATGTTAATTACCAAATCAGACCAGTTTTCTTATCATTGTCATTAATATGGATAGATTGAAGTAAAATGTAGCATTGTTACAGCCTCTTTGTCTTGTCATAGGTCACAATCCTATTTTCCAATTTTTCTGAGGAGGATAGGGCATTACCAGATGCTATTCAATATAGACGTGAAATAAATGAATACAATAAAAGATATTCAGGAGTACCAAGACCAGTAAGTTACTGTTAAGTTTTAAACATTCAAATTATACAACTGTAAGAAGGATGTAGTTAATGTAAGAGATGTTGGGCTTTGGTTTTATTTGAATGAATTTATGTAGACGTAGATAGATGTCTAGTAGACTACCAGATAAATTACATTCTTAGAAAAGGTTCATGTTGCTCTGACATCAATAAGGTTCTTTTTGGTGGAGCTGTCATGCAAAATGACAGCCATACTCCAGCTAATAGGTTGGCTGAGACATGCAGCCTTGGTTTACAGTGTACATCGACACCTGTCAAAACAACGTATGCACTGTATGCTGACGAGTATCACATGACCATATTGTGGACTCAAGTTTAAGGGCTTATGTTTTTTTTTAAATTGACTGCTGTCTATGTTTTTTTTTAAATTGACTGCTGTCCAGGTATTGGTTTTCAACTGGATTGCAGGCTGAAGCCAGGTTAATTAACTGTAATCAGAAGCTCTGTTTTTAGGCTTAGCTAAATCTGTGCATAATTAATTTTTCTTGCAGTTCATGGATTATATTTATGACCTACCAACTCTTCTGCAACAACTCTTCAGCGAACTGTTCTCTGTTGGAGGACTGGTGTGGGTTCTAAGACTCAGAATCATCTTGTGTTTCTTTGCGGCAGCCTTGTACTTCATTTCTCCATTGGACATTATCCCAGAGTCTGTGTTTGGATTTCTGGGGTTGTTGGATGATGTACTTATTATTTTGCTATTGCTGGTGTACATAACAGAAATGTACAGGAGAGTGATTGCAAACAGAGCTGATGAGACCATGTGAAGGACAAAGATTTTAGTGTATATGAAAAACTGCCGTGTACAGATAATAACTATAACCAGATTAAGTTGTTTCAAAATAGTTTGTTGTATATATGATAAAACAACAATCTTTGGTTGTTTCATCACCATTTGCAGTAAACTTACCTTACAAACAATTTGTTGCATTACTGTGTTGAAGTAAATGACTTACCACTGTAGCTGTTGTTGCTGCTTCTTTTGCAGCAATAGCTGCAACAGAGGCTCATGTGGTGGCCTCTGTTATGCCTATGGCTCACCACTGCTGCTGTTACCTCTTCTGCTACCTATGCTGCTGTCTGTGCTACTGCTGCTGCTGCTGCAGTGGCCTGGTTGCATTGGCTTGTGGGTTTTGATTTTCTGACTACAATGAAATACCAAAATGACAATGAATTAAACAACAATAAATTAGCAACCAAGTGACTGTCTGACTGACTGAGTTACTGACCGCCTGATTGACTGACTCATCTCACTCACTGAATGATTGACAGTTCGACTGAGTGAGTTGCTGACCAACTGACTGACTGACAGATGGACAGACAGGCAGACTGATCTAAATGAATGTTGTGCTGCGTAGCACTATGAACACAAATGATGTAACAGAGAATTAACTCTGAAGTGTAAATTTTAGTGCTAATTTAACCCATGAATAACCCACTGGGCATTAGCCGTAGTAAAGGGAATCAGGGAACCACACAAGGTAAAGAAAAAATCTTTTGACCTCGGTGGGATCGAACCCACGACCTCCGGATTAGATCTACCATTACTCTGCCGACTGAGCTACGAGGTCGGACAGAGAAAGTCGGCGTCGATTTAGATGGTGAATCGCGGCAAAGAGAAAGTAAGGGTACATATGAATGTTGTGCCGTGTAGCACTATGAACACCATTTACATTAGGTTAAATTAGCACCAAAATTTACACTTCAGAGTTAATTCTCTGTTACATTAAGACTGATCGACTAATAGACTTACTGACTGGCTGATAGACAAACTGACTGGCTGACTGATTTAATGACAGAGTGACTGATTGATTGACATACTGACTTACTGACAACATTTACTTAGGTTGTAACCATACATTAGGGCAGCTAACAGTACTGATGAATCACTAGCCTAGGAAATGAACTTCTACTGACTGCCTTGAACTCTTCTTAATGTTGGTGTCTTTTTTACTGATATCTACTTCAGCTGTTTTGGTTACAGCATGTAAGCCTTCGCTACTCATCTTAGTTCTGATCTAGTTCAAAATGTCTTGGCAAGTTAGTAAACTGTCAGTTGCACCTAGCTGTGAACATGTCACAAAGAAACAAGGTCAAAGTGGTTATCAAATTAATACTTGCCAGTCATTTGAAGTTTTGAAGATCATAATAGTGAGCAAACTGCAAGACAGTTCGAGTTACTTTATTAAGACAAAATTTTTTCATAAAAAATAATATTGTGAAATAACTTAACAAGGAATTTCTTTGTGTAGGGAACTCGCAAGTTTCATGTGTACTTTTCTAGTGAGAACATTTTTATAACTCAGTAAAATGATCCCAACCATGCTTCAGTTTGGAAATACAGTTCACTTCTACATTCTGCAAACCTTTAAATGAATGATGGCAAATCATGTGGCCATTTATTTCCATAGGTAACCCAGGCTCTATGTGTGTGCCACACGACATAACATGGATAAATATAGAGAACATACGAGGCGAAGTTTAGGTCTGAAAATTTGCTGAAAAATGGAAATGAAAATCGATGAAACTTACCACGGGGCGAGTTGTTGTTGTCCCTAATATGTACAAATACCTGGTAGTTTTGTTGAAGACTATTTTCCCCCAAAACTATGTGTACATATTAAGGTGGCTGAAAACAGTTTCCAGTACTTTGCAAGACTTAGAGTTTGATGGGTCACTATAACCACTCTATTCCGGTTGATGCCAAAATCATGGTATCAACAAACTGCCCAATCATCGGTGAACAAGTTGTTGTTAATTTTGTGGCACAGTAGGTTACCTTAGCAGCAATATGACCTGCTAAAAACACCCTTAATTTTAGCTTTGAGCGCTTATAACTCAAAAACGAGCTCAGTGACACCCATTTTTTATTATTGAATTGTAATCGGCATGATAAGCTAAGATGCAACTTTTTGCAAAAAAGTTTAAAAAAACTCTGCGAAGGGCGTTCAGAGGCACCTTAAATTTCGAATCTTTATTGCCAATTACCAGCAGAAGTGCAAAGAATAAATAAGTGCTAAAAAGTCTATCTCCGCTTTTTATTCTTAAGCTATTTTTGGAACATTTTAAATCGAACACTGTGATCTTTTAAGTTTTTTTAATTTTTTAAACACTTTTGCGCTCTCTTTCTATAGTAGTTAGAGATATACGTAATATTTTGTAGTTATACGTATTTTTTTCTCAAGCATCTGAGCGGGCCGGATGCTTAAATCCTCCAATTTGATTGGCTAATCTTGCACACGTGACTGGTCCAGGCGTGCGTTTCTCGAAAGACCCGAAAACGTCTCGGGCCCGAAAAGTATCCCGTAAAGCTCCCGAAACGACTTTCGGGTGTTTCTCAAAGCGCACGAAAATTTCGGGCCAGAGAAAATCACGTCACTTTTCCCCGTAAACTTTCCGGGTACTCAACACCTCCCGAAAACATTTTTCGGGTCTTCCATCTGAAATAAAATGGCGGGCATCGGGGCCCTTCTGACCCAAACTAGACACCCCAGGCAATACATGGTAAGAACCACGATAGCGAGTATATGCGAGTAAACGAGGTCATTGAAAGATATGGTCTGTCCCCCGAGAGAGTTCAATAGTTTAATGGTGGCGTTACTGGAGGACAAACTTGAGCGTGACACGGGCCGCAACTGGGAGGCAGGTGAGCGTAGTTTAATTAGTAAACAATATTTTGATTCATTCAGTACGGGGAGCAGACCTCCTGAATATGAAATCAAAATTTCTTTGTATACTTACAGCATTACGATATCACGCTACAGCATGTTTTCTGAAAGTACGGTAACTATGGGAATTTCCAAAGCAAGCCCAAGTCGCTGTGTACATGACGTTGCCGAGTGTCTTTGCGAGTTGGCTCAAGACTGGAAAAAATTAAATTTCCTACAGTCTCAGGCGATATAAATGTAAATAAATATGATCTATAGCTACTCTCCTTGCGATTTCTACAAACAAAAATGAAAAAAAACGCGTAACGATCTCATGCAAAAATCTATCGTGAACGAATCTATCTTCAGGGCTTATCTTGTACCGTAATAGTTCGTGAAAACTCGGCCTCGTTTATACTTAAACAATGTTAGTTAACGTTCTGTACACAAAACTACAAACTTCCACCGATATAATAAAATAGTTTTGCAAGCAACTGTCAATATAACTGGGGAAAAACACCAGTATCTACCTTCCCGACAGCAATATGCTGTTTCCTCGGCGGTCCGCATCATATTGATGTTAAATATCTTTTTTTATTCTCAAGCCAAATTTTCCTGGTTGATACAAAATTGTGATATCAATTCAACTGTTTGTTCTCACTTTGTGATTTAATGCCAGTGCAGTGAAATGTGTGATTCTCTTTTCATCATTGCTATATATATTCTAGGATCACATGCAGTGCAAGGTTGTTGTTTACAAATTTGGTTGAAAAGTGGCATGGGTCAACCCATGACTCAGCTGTATTCAATGTCAGCATGTTGGGCATTCACTCAAAAGTCTGGAGGTGGTGAAGGTTGACTTCTTGGGGACAGGGGCTACGCCCTAACTCCAGTGACGATAGCCCCTTTTCATCCTGATAAGATGACAGCTAATGCCGAAAGGACAAAAACAAGAAATGAGATCGAATAGTAAAAACCTGCATATGAGAACCTAGAATTTTGGAGTTCAGGCTTAACAGGTTCTCATATTTTGGGGTATTTCTTCCAATAACAGGCTTATTAAGTTCGTATTTGCAAAAGTTATTATAGTGATAGCATTCGGGGAACTGCAATAGTACTAATATGCTATAATTGTAAAGCATTTAGAAGAATGGCAAGCCTTGTTGTCAAAACAAGTAAAGAATCATAGGCCTGACCATATTTACAGTTGTATGATCACCATGCAAATTTCAAAAGGAAAAATATACCTGCCTTGTTTACGAATCAATTCCATGCTGTGCAGAACAAAACATGTTTGGCTATTTACAGTATATACAATGTATGTTGAATTAAAAAAGAAAAGTCCTGTATTTTTTATATTCTGTGTTAAAAAAACTGTTTTGATTTTTAACTGTGCAGTACAGTATTTGTGACTTTATTTGTAACTACAGCAAATTTTTTTTATATAATGAATAATATTTTATTGGTAAGACTAAAAAGCAGTACACAACAAAAGTCCTCACAATTAAAATCCAGAATTTGAACATCAAACCTGGAGTGTTTTTCTTTTTTTATATAAGAACCTATTTTTCTTTGTCAGGCTGAATAGATTCTTATATATTTGGGTACTAAAATGCAAAATTTCAGCCTGTAGGTTTTTAAATCACTAGGTTCTTATATGCAGGTTTTTACTGTACTTAAACAAAGATTTAGATGCCTTAATTTTTCTGGTGGGACAATGCAGTTTAGTCCTAGTCAATGCTACAAAATCATCCTTGGAACATGTGTCCTACACAACATAGGTATAATTGATAATACCCAGTTGCCAGAAACTGTGGGGCCTTTTGAAGATAATGATGATCATTATCAGGAAGTGTGCCATGAGCCACCAAGCACCAGTAGTCCTGTCACAGTGAGACAAAAACTGATTACGGCAATTATAAACAGTTCATGCCTAAATCGAGCACTGTAGGGAGAAAGCTTTTAAACACAAATCCATCTAGTGGCAACTCCCTAACAACTAGGCCACCCCTCCTCCAGATAGATTCATGTCCATTCTGTGGAGAAAAAAAAGGTTAATCAACATTGATATCACTATTTACCTATTAAGTGACTAACTAAAATGCTTATCATTCCAAGGAAATTTATGATTTAAATTAGTTAAGTTTTATAAAGCCACATTTATATTATATATGATAGGACCAAGTGGAGTGAAGGCTGAGTTTTGTTTAGCATGAGTATGATAACAGACCGAATTGGATGACACAAAGTCCTGTTACCAATTAATCATAACCATTAAAAGAAAAACAAAATACATTTATTGGAGGAAGTACTTACAACAATATCATCAAAGGCTTCATACTATTTCATGCACATTTTTAAACATTTAAGCATATTACAACTTTACAGTTCTGACACTAAGTTGTTATAATTTACATGACAATCCCATTTGTCCATACCACTTTTAAATTAATTTTTTTTTGCAAGAAGTAATTTTTTTGCTTTGATTAAAATTGCCACCACGTGCGCTTTAATGGCGTCCTTTGCAATGTTTCCTACAGTTTTCAAAACATAAAAAAGGGATATAGATGTTTTTTCCCAAAAAAGTTCTCAAAGACATCGTACCTATAACAAATTTCCAAAATTTGTTATAGGTACGATTAATTGGTGACTGGACTGAGTGGAGTACAATTCAGGGAGTAACCATACTTATCATTTCAAATTGGCCTCATGCTTCACGCTGGTCCGACTTACTCGTGCAGTTACTCCCTGAATTGTAGTCCACTCAGGCCAATTGCTATTACAAATTTACTACAATCATCAGTCAAGTAAGGCGTGACCAAAGTTTGGTGACCAGGTCTTTTGTTGTTGTCATGGACAACTGGCTCTGTTTCCAGTGGCAACTTGTTGGCCCTTGACATCAGTGGTGGCAAAGTGCACAAAACTTGCAGGTGACTATATCATTACCATTGGCAACACTGTAATTCCAAAACTCTTTTGCGCCTTACTCAGCTGATAATCATAGTACTAGCAGTTAGTTATGTGTTTGAAAATGAACAATTTTTCAAACTAAAGTTTACTTGAACTTTATAATGTGACATATGCTTTAGTCTTAATTAAGCTTAATTATAGGCATACATGAAATCAATAATAAACGCACTACACAAAGCCATCCTTTTTTATACGTTTTCTACGTACCTCTACGAAATTAGGCAAACATTTCACAGTTGGCCACAGTCGGTTCTCCTGTCGGCTAGGGGTGTGGACAAAACGTGGGGTAGGCCACATGGCCTAGGCCATGGTGTAGGCCATGGCCTACCCTGTGGCCTACCCTATGGCCTACTCTGTGGCTTACCGGTGGTCAGATTTTGTAAAACATTAACACGACATTGGTAAGAGTCGACTGAGTACGCTGCATAAACTTCTATCAATCGAACAGGGGCATCCCAAAAGTCACTGACACGATTTTCAATCAGGGGACGAAACAATGCAAATCTTACCGCACTCGGGCTAAAACAATCTATTTGTATCTTTCCTTGGTTTCCTGGCATGTACCTTTCTCTGGTTCACATAATAGCTGTTTAAAATACCTTTCTGGACACCACAGAAAATTATATTTTACATGTTACATGCAAAAATCGGGTGATGTTTGTTTGATATCCCTATGTCCTCATGCTAACGGTATCGCGTCTCAGAGAGTTCTCACGTCCTCGTGCCCGACGATTCAGAGATCGACGGCTCAAATTGCCTCTTTTGTGAGTCCCACGACCCCGAGTCCACGCGTCCCCCAGTCCACACGTCCCTGATTCACGAATACAGCATCACAGTCCCCGTCCCACATTTAGTCACAGCCCACTGTTCACTTCTTATTTACACTAACACTCCACTAAATGTTACAAACTGACAGCCACTTAAATGGATCGTGGCGCCGCCATTTTGGGTAACGCAATATTGGACCTTCTCCTCCCTTTTATCAAAGCTGAGTGCTTGACTCGAGGATACGTCGAAGACAGAGAGAAACAGTGTGTTTTAAAGTGGTACTGCGACCAAAAAAACAATTCTTTTTTTTTGTTGGATTTCAAAACTATGTTAACTAAACACTAACTGACCCAAATTTTAAGTTTTGATGTTAAAAAGGCACCTGTTTATTTTAACTGGAATTTTCTTATTTACTGGTCTGCCATTACTAACTTTAAAATCTTAAGAGAGCTGGGTCGAGGAGAAAATGGCGTCAAAGACTCACTAGTTTAAGAATGCAATGCGTGTGTACGCGGCTGAATTAATATGCAGCACGGGAGAGTTTCGGGGTTTCAGACTTTTATACCCGTGTTTTGCATATATAATAAATTGCGTTTACACGCTGAAATCTTAAGCTAGTGAGTAAATGACGTCATTTTCTCTAGATCCAACCCTCTGATGTCCTATCGGTCAGTTTTGAACGTGAGTAATGGCGGACCATGAAATCCAAAACTTACACTCAAAATAAACAGCCTTCGAATAATACTCAAAGTTCAAAATTTTGCCAGTTAAGTGGTAAGCGAACACACTTTCAAAATCTGGATTAAAAAAGGAAGTGATTTTTTGATCATAGTACCACTTTAAGGCTGAGTGCTGTAACATTGGCATATTTTGTTTTGTTTCATCTGACTTTGAAAATCATGTTCGTGACTTTTAAGTATACCCCTCTTCGATTGATAGAAGTTTATGCAGCGTACTCAGTCGACTCTTACCAATGTCGTGTTAATGTTTTACAAAATCTGACCACCGGTAAGCCATAGAGTAGGGTAGGCCATGGCCTACACCATGGCCTACGCCATGTGGCCTACCCCACGTTTTGTCCACACCCGTCGGCTAGCCAGATTTAAACGAAACAAAGTCAGACGCGGCTACACAAAAATTCCCGCCCAATGTGTTAACATTGAAACGAATACCACTCACCTTCTAACTAATGCCTTTCGAATGAAGACTTCAAATTTCTTTCAACTGTCGCTTAAAGATCATTTTGGTTTCGTGGCAGTCTTTGTCAATGAGCTAACTTGAAACCAACTTAAACACGAGCACGATGAGATGTAAAATTACGGTCACTTCCCTCCGTGGAGATAGCTCCAAGTGTAGACAAGAATAATAACCATACTTGAGCTAAAGGACTTTTACTTCGATTTATTTGTGTAATGCTTTTCAGATGTTTAACAGCAAAACCTCGAGTCATCATTTATAGTCCACATCATTCGCCGCGAAAATCACCACATGGCGAGACCAAGCGGGTTTAGTCGACAGAGAACTTCATCAATGTACCATATCCAGGCTGTTTTTCATTTAAACGTGAAAAATATTCCATGAAAAAGTCAAAGGCTAAGACCAAAACATTCTAGAATACGTTTCCGGACTCA
>CM042757.1:1408053-1415553 GCA_022496165.2 Catalaphyllia jardinei
TACCACGTTAACCCTCGGCTAACCTAAGTTAACCACGTTTACCCTCACCTACCCTACGTTGGCCACTTTCTATCTCGTCAGCTTTCATCTACCCAAGTTAACCTCGTTCTACCACGTTTACCAGCATTTATCTTAAGGTAACCACGTTTGCCCTTATTTGAAACTGTTGGAGCATTCCAAAATTTAAAATCCCTGTTTTAGGATCTTAATCGGCGTTTCAATTAGTTCATTTATTGGCACCTTTTGAATCAGATTTTTTGCCCTTAAATGAATTGAACAATTGGTTTTACACATTGGTTTAAACTTTTACACATGGAATGGTGATGGTTACCGTCAAAACAAAACGAAAAGATATGAAAAATGATTATTCTGAGAACGGTAGCCTAAAAATGATCGATTTTGTCTTCTTTCAAAGTCAACTTGGACAAAAATACAAATGGAACCTACTAACAACTGAAAATGGAAACATTTAATGGATGATGGACTTAAGACGGAATCCACTAGATTTCTCTAGTAACAAGCTAAGTGGACGAAAATCTTGTACCAAGATTATTGTCGTCTTATCTTCTAAAAAAATCATTTCCAGCAACACCAAACGTCGAAAACGAATGTTGAATTAATGTATGAAACACTTGAAAGTACTGGTGAAATGAAACTAATGATGAAATTGTAAACTTTTAAATTTATTTTCTCTCGTTCCCATTCTCGTTCGGTGTTATTTCAGGCAATTGCCTATGTATTTAGCTTAAGAAAATGTAATGACGGTAAAATACTTAAAATTATTCTGATACCTGATTTTTGTCCACGAAAACATGAAATTGCTTGATTTTCTAGTGGATTTCGTCTTAGAAATTATGGAACTTTAAGGGTCTGTAGCGCTTATGCATTGAAATTGTAAGTAAAGTAATCGAAAGCTTTATGTAAGTGTAATGTAACATAAGTCGTTGACAGTTAAAGAAAAATCTAGAAAAATTAACGAGTACAATGATCGAACAGAAAGCCAAACTTGGCTTATCTGCATGCGGGAACGCAAAGGTACCCAAGAACGTTTACGAGACATGAACTGCCAGTCCATGAATCACCCGTAGGACCCGTTCCATTTACCTCTCGATGGATTCGGTCCATGGATGATATCCCATTAGAGATACAATGGAGTGATATACAAACATAGCTTCGTGACGCAAAAGTTCAAACTTGGTCAAATGTTTTTTTTTTTGTTAAACATTATTTTGAAATGTTCTCTTTGGCTGCTTATAAAATGTATTTAATCTATCATTTTGCGAAACAAAGTGAAATGCCTCGCCAACTTTAAAGTTTATTTCAAACTTTTAGTGCTGAAACTTCTTTTTGTTAATTGTCAAATGTTTAGTTAATGCCAATGCGAAATTATTTAGGCTGTAGCCGGCAGAGCAATAAAGGAGGAATAATACAAGAATATTTTAAGCCTAAAATCGGCAGAAAAATAAGAATATTTAGCCTGGCGCGGAAAAACAATATTCTTATATAAAAAAAAAGGGTGTAGCAGATGACTACTTTAGCTTGTTACCTCACAACAATATTAAAATTATTATACGTTATACAACAGGAAAGAGGAAATAATTTCTAGGGGTGTTTGGGATGAACAGTGCGAGTGCTATTTCAAACTCTCCCAAATATTACTAACCGCTTCGCGGCTCGTACGTGGCTAATTTAGGCGAGATGAGTGGAAACGTGGTTAACCCATAGGATAAATGTGGGAAAACTTGGTAGAACGAGACCCGGTCAACTTAGAGAAGATGAGGGTTAACGTGGTAGAATGAGGTTAACTTAAAGTAGATTAGAGTCAACAAGGTATAAAGCGGCCAGCTTATGGTAGATGAGGGTAAACATGGTTAACCTATAGAGTAGATGTGGAAAAACGCGGTACAACGAGGTCAACTTAGAGTACACGATCTCAAGAATTCCTTGCTTCTAAATAGTTATCCGAGAGGCGTTATTAACTACAATGTTAATGATATACTTCACAAACTTAAGGACAAGCCTTCACAACCTACTATCACAGTTCCTAAGAAAGATGTAATCCTTGTTTTACCATATTTAGGTCTCCAAAGCGATGCTATTACACGTCGATTAAAATCTTGTGTCAATAAGTTTTATGGTTTCGTCAACCTCAGGGTTGTTTTTCCTGTTGTCACGAAGCTCTCTAGAACCTCTAATTTCATTGGATCTTGTTGGCACGAAGCTCTATTGTTTTAGGGTTAGGGTTCATTGTTACCATTGTTTGTATATAATTTTCTCAACCAATCCTGTGGGACGTTCCGAAGAGCTTCGTGGCGGCCCTGTTTTTCAGAACACTCGAAGAATTAAGTCTTTTTTTCAACCGGTCGCAGAAATCGAAGATTGTCTACAAAGCAAGTTGCTGGGATTATGATGCTTTTTACATCGGCAAAACTAAAAGATTACATGATAGAAAGACTGAGCACTTCAAAGCTCTCACTCAAATTGGTCACGCCTCCGCTGTTGTTGAGCATTCGATTTCCACCGATCACAACATCAAATGGGACCATTTTGAGATCTTAGCAAGTGGTCAATGTGATTTACAATGTAAAATTAAAGAAACACTGTTAATACGGGACTTGAAAACCGCCCTTAATGAAAACGTCGGTAGTGAAAATCTTCTTCGGATGTAGTTTCTTTTTCCATTGTTTTCTAGCTAGTTACCAGTGCCTCGCTTTAGTTTTTGTCTTTTTAAATCTATTCATATTTTGTAACCGTCACTTCTGAGGATGTATGTTGTAGCATACGAAACGTCAAGTATAATATACCATGCGAAACTTTACTATGTTTGTAACCGCTGTTTGTTTTCTCTTTCTATTGAAATTGAAATGACCGAAAAAACAAGAATTTTTATGATGGTACAATTTTGATTTGAGTTCTGTACCTTTGCAGTGAGGTTTTCTGTTTTGAGTTTTATAAACTCAAAACAAAGCAGGAAAAAACATTTGTATAAAGAAAACGTTATAATTCGGATAAATTTTAATCCTAGGTTAGCGTTAGCCGGCTTCCTGAACTGTTTTCAACAAGTTAACGTGACACGAGCCCGCGATCCAATCGACAGCGGTAAACTTCAAAAAACACATGACCTCGATGACTTGTAGACTTGAGCCCGCGATATGATCACGCGTGATACTGGTCAGCAGATACCTTGTTTTTACAGGTGTCATTTGCTTGTAACATGGATGTCCAATATCAAAGAGGTACAAGGTAAACCAAGGCTGCATGTCTCTATCAACCTATTGTTTGGAGTATGGCCGCAATGTTGCGCGACTCCGTCGCCACCGTCGTCGTCGTCGTCGTGTTTACGCGCCCACGAGCAGTACCGCTGCCCCTGATACAAAAATAAAGAGGGGAACTGGTGACAAGATAAGAAACAATGAGAAAATTGATACTACCGATAGTTGATACTAGCGTAGCTTACTAGCGTTAGAAATTATAAGCAATAATTGGATGAGGTTTTTGTGATATCGGGAATAATCAAGGTCGAGGCAAGTGTAATCAGCCGAGGCCGGAGGCCGAGGCTGATTACACTTGCCGAGTAAATCATCTCCGGATGAGACATCTTTAAGGTTTCTAACACTCGAAGCTTTCAAAGAGAAATACACCGTAAAAGCCAATTTTCTTCATTACCACAGGGTTGTGACAGCAGTGTTGAATGTCAAACACTGAACAACTAGGGGGGTCAAAGAACTTTTGCAAATTAGCCTACAATTAACATACTTATCGAGTGACAGGCATTCCTGCCACAAAGAAAACAAGATAAATAGATTTCCGATTTTCAGGCATACGCAGGCATTGATTGGAGTAACTGAAACCTGCAGTTTCCCGTTTCTATGTACTCGTGCATCCAAATTAAGAGTTTTTCAGTTTAAATTAGTCCATCGACAAATCTCCATAAACAGATACCTCTTTTACATCTCTTTTGGAAATGTCCAAAAACCAAAGTACTTTGCAACGAAATTATAAAATGGTTAGGTAATTTCTCCCGTCCCTTGACAAAAAGTTTCTCCTCTCAGTTATGTTTGGGTTTTGTGGATGACACTAAAGCCCTCCTCCTTCACCACGCCCCCCTAATTGCCAGATATCACATTTTGGGGGGCTAAATCAATGCACCACCTCCCCTCGCTAAAGCTTTTCATTCGGAATTTTCTGAACTGCTTGGAAGTAGAAAGACGCTTTGCATTAAAAACGGGTTCTTAGCAAAATTTACTAAAAAAAGGGGAGCTTTCCTCGCTGAACAAGAAAACTAGCAGTTTCGTTTTATTTTGAACATCGTTGTTTAGCATATTTGTGTCTCAAGCACGCTGATGTGAAGAGAACAACAAACCAGCGTTCAACCCTACTCTATATTTGCCGAGACATAAATGTCTTACCGTCTTCAAACAAAAATGAAACAGAAAAAATTCCACAAATAAACATATGCTAAAGTTAACATTTGTCACTACCAAAATGTTTAGAAAAAATGTACATAAAATAATAAAATCAATGAAGAATAGATCAATAAGTAAGAACAAGTTTATTTTAACGGTTCGAAAGTAGGTAGATCAACAAGTACGAGTATTTTTGAAACCTTCATTTTATTGTTATATGTACCTAATATACAAATGTAGTAAGTAGTTCTTCTTTTTTTTTTCTTGTTATGAATGTGCAATAGTGAAAGAAAACGTAATATAGTACTGTGCTGTAAGTAGTACGAGTAGCATAGGTAACTAGTGTATTATGTATCTTTATAAGTAGTATTACAAATAATAATAATAATAATAATAATAATAAAATAATTGAAAAAAAGAAAATAATCGAAACTTACGCTCCAGCAAGGCTATATAGCTTCAAAGATCAATGATCGCCAATAAGTTTCAAAATGAAGCTGCTAATTTATTCCGTAACCTTCTCCTTTCCTTAAGAAACTGAACTGACCCAGTTTTATTTTTTAAGGAGACAAAGAAATTGTTACAAGATAAGGCCAGGTCCAGGTTATAATTTTCATTTTTTTTTCTCATTGCAAATATCAATTACTTACCGTTTTTAACATACTTTCTTCTAAGTTTATTTTAATTGTAATTAACTTTAGTTAGATATTAACGGATGAAGAGGCACCTCGTGGAAATGCTGTTAATAAAATCATTATTTTTATTATTATTATTATTATTATTATTATTATCATTATTATTATTATATATTATATTATATATTATTATTAACCTCAAAAGAACTGATCAGCGGCAGGAGCAGTATAAAAGAGTTGCAGATGACTTTTCAGGCCTCTTTGATCAATTCAAAACAAGGAGAAGTGAGTGTAGCGGTACACAGTGTAACAGTATAGCCCACCTCTCCACAGTGCACAGTGAGACGACAAGGCAGTGTACCTGTCTTGTTTTATCGCTATTTGTATTTTGTGGTAAAAGAATTAAACAAACAACCCCTCAGGTTACCCGAAGTAAAACTTTACAAACTATTTCCAACAAAAGAATATAATGGACGTCTTCCTCTCGTTGTGAGTTGCCTTTTGGCCTCAGCAAAGTACTGTGGCATTATGAGAAACATGCATTGGTATTTTGCTGTCAACTGTTAAACATGTCTTCGTCGATGAAGATTCGAACGGAGACCTAGAATACAAATATTGGAACACGTGTACTTGTTCTGCATATGTTCTTCAACACACTATATTAAAAAACAAAAAACCAACGTGAGATGTACGAACTTTTAAATCAATTTTGGTTATTTTGTTTTTGAGTTTTGACTGCTACAGAGCGGGTAAAAATCGAAAATCCAAAAGTTGTGAATTTTTTACTACAAAATGCAAATTTGTTATTAGCGGAAAAACTACAATGTTTAGTTTAAAAAGCGTCTGCTGGAAGGTGTGGTGTGTTTTTATGTCAAACCGACGAGACTGCAGTTTATTATTTAAAACGCATTTTCATGAGTAAACCAGTGGAAGAACTAACTCCGGCAATATTTTCAGTTCCGAGCCGAAATATGAAAAATAGTCGCGTTGTGTTCAGCACAAGGGGGATGAGGAATAAATAAGGATTTACGACGCACACACAAAGCCATTGTTTTGCTCACAAAGTTTTTTCCCCAAGTATTCATTTAATGACATTATTTGTATGCAAATTATTTGTCGCCGGTATGCATTCTCAAATGCCGCTACAAATGCCTTTTTCCTGCCAAGAATCCGGGATGAAGTTTCTCATGCCAAAAGTAACCATTTAATTATAGTTTTGCAGTTATCATCAGTTGTTACAGCTAATATATCAAAACATCGATCAGTGTATTGGCACTCAATTATTTGTGAAAAGATAACCAAAATGTTCATAAAAATGACATAACTTCCAAATAATTTTGATAATATTTGCCATATGAGAATAGTGTTTATCTGGCACTCCATTTACTATTATGCGTAGCGTAAAAAGTACAACTGAAAAGGTTCAAATTTGCGATTGACGTAAAATTAAACATACATCAGTTATTATTATGGAGATATGCAGTTCTCAGAACTGTTGGCTATGCTATGTTAAAGAGCACATTATTCAATATTCGACAGCCAGTTTCTTTAAAAAGTATCTTTATGGTTTGAAATTTTTGACTGCCTGGTATGTGATTTTTTTGAAGATCGAGATTTAGAGGCAGATTTTAAGAGGCAGTCTCCATGACAGTGACCTGACATGACCTTTGGACTCCTTTGAGTTCGCTTTATTGCCTCAGAGACTATTAAAGTATTGACTAATAACCTTTTATTGTTTCGTTTCGTTTTGTAGCAAGCTACAATTGATTTTTCTCGAAACAAATATCAAAATGAACGTTCTCTTTACCCCAAGATATGATATATGGTAATACAAGTGGATTAAAAGCCATTTTTGATTATACAAATAATGAGAGTAAATGTTTTCGGATTTTGATTTTAGAACAAAAATTAGCGATATAATAAATGAACGACATGTCGATGACTCCATGTCTTGAATATCAAGTTCGAAATATAAGCTAAAATATAACTCGTAAAATCCGAAATTAAACCCTGCAAAATAAAAGTGCTACGCGGTATGTTTTAAAGAAGAAAATTAACTATAACTGTTTTTTATTGTCAGCGACAACAACAAAACTGCAGCAGCAGTTGCGACAAGAACAGCTGCAGTTGCAACTCCAGCAACAAAAGAAACTCACAAATGCCAACAGCTGCAGTCGCAACTACATCTACTCAGACAGACAGTAAGTAGAGTGTAGCTCTGTATGGTTGTATTTGTAAATGCCTATTGGGGACTCCAATAGCTATAAATAGTAGGGTAGTTAAGCACTCATAACTGCAAATTTCAACTATAATGACCGTGTGTGACTCCATCTTTTATTAACTGCATGATATTTAAGAAATAGAAAACATGTACCGTGTTTGTATCGAGTTATACAAACACGAGTGGAAGTTTGGGAGAACGAGAAATGTTGTGGGAACACGAGCCGCAGGCGAGAGTT
>CM042757.1:1420553-1443053 GCA_022496165.2 Catalaphyllia jardinei
ATAGCTTTAAACTAGGGCTGTTTAGCACTGATATGTAACCGCATATTTCGACTATTACGACCTACCCAGGTCCCAGAGGTTTTTCTTGACCTTCCACTGCATGCACGAGTGAGCTGCGGAGAGCCGCGAAGCAGTGATGTCAAGAAAAACCTCCGGGACCAGGGTAATTATGACTGTACAGCTGTATGTGACTCAACTTTTATTAACTCCATGGTATTGGTCGGGTACTGCTTGCAACGCACGTGGTGGCCCATAATCTCTTCCCAGTTCGTCCTAATTAAACTCTCAAACCTACACCAGGTTCACACCCAATTCTTAAAAGATCCAGTCACTATTTGTTGTTCCACAAATGTTTTAAGACGTAGATTAGTCGGGAGACTTAAATATAATCATATTCACACTGTAACAGATCAAGAGAGTTTCCTTTATTTCATTTCAGAATTAAGATTTGACAGGTTACATGCATTTCACTGAGAATTTTGAGACTTATCCAATCAGTTCGAATCATGTTGTGTGAGAATGTCACTGATCAATATAGTGACCGTAACGATGCTTGAAGAAACTTCAGAGTTCAAAATTCTGAGCTTAATGCTTTGCAGACGCTTGGAATTCGCAAACGGCCCTCAAGAAGGATAATATCTTTGTTAACTTGCGTGCAGGATCCAGGAAATCAAGATGTAGAGTTGTTGGCCTGGCTAAATTGTAGTGTTCTTGCCTTTTGTCGCTTGATTTTTTAACCGCGAGCTCTGAATGTTGTTTATTTCCTTGAAAGACGTGGAATTCTCTTCATCCTCTGTTTTTCCAGTCTTGCAAACAGGCAATTTACTGTTCATGTTATTAATGTAGCAGCTGATGTCTATTGTTAAGAATAGATTTTTTTTAATTCCAGGGAAATTCTGCATAGGTTTCCAGTAAAGATAGTTATTCATTCGCAGGCTACAGCGATGGGCACGACAAGCACTAAGGTCTTTCATTCATAATTTTTGTCAGTGTTTTATCTGTCAGGATCAGTCAGTGCAATAGCTTCATCCTGCAAGGAAAAACCTACAGATGGGTTAACTAATTTTCCAGTACTCCCAGCTAGGAATTCCCAGCTGTTTTTCTATTATAGGCCAGTCTCTGACTATATTGCATCGTAGACTGCTCTAATGGTACCATTAGAGCAGTCTACGATGCAATATAGTCGGTAGGAATAGTTTTCTCGATATTCACTGAGTCATTCACATTATCATATATCAAACATAATTGCTAAACAGGGCTCAAAGTTTAACTTTTTTGAGAAATTGCCTTCTGCACTATGGAAACCTTCTCCTGTAAATTGGTCCCTAGTAAGACAAATTTCGTCGCCAAAATCTAAATATGTTAAGAATACCTTGTGTCACTTTACAGGGAGCTGATGTCACTTACCATGATGAGCCCATTGTTCCTAAGCTACCTGCTAACCTTAGTTATGGGAGACCAAAGGTGGCTGGCAACAGTTTTCAATCCTTATTTGAAGTATATAGCCATACTGTAAAAGATCAATATTTACACTGTTTAGCGAGTAGTACTGCAATATTGATATTGCATAAATTTCTGGTTGACCAACGATGGTAGTCTTTGTGTCAGAAGAAGCTATCATAGCAACAGTGTAACCTATTCTTGTTACTCAAACACGGGCTTGGTGAACCCATTTAACTTTTTATTCCTAAAACTCATTATTTGGCAATAATTACAATCAAAACAGCTCAAGTGTTTTGTGGATACTTTGGTTCTTCTGCCGTCGTAGTTTAATCAAAAATAACAAACAAACAGCAGTGATAAACATTGAACTTGCACATTTTTTTATTACGACTTGACGTTTTGTACGTACTCTACATACATTTTCAAAAGTAACTATAGCCGATCGCTATAGAACTTCTAAAATTCCAAAACCTTTGAAACGCGAACATTAAAAATTCATAATTTCTTCTTAGTAACTCCTGTACAGATATTTAGCAATTGTTGAATGAGGTCAAAGAGGGTGTTATCCACAGAGGCCGAAGGCCGAGGTGAATAAATATATCTTAATATATAGATTTAGGCCAGCCTAAAAGCGTAGCTCCTTGGCCATGTTGTTAATTACGTTAACCCAGGAAAAGGTACAATTTTGATTTGAGTTCTGTACCTTTAATCTTTAATAAATATACTCCTAAAACAGCATAACTATACTAGGAGTTTTAAAACAAAAGAAAAATACGCGGTGAGAATTTCTGTTTTGAGTTTTCTAAACACAAAACAAAGCAGGAAAAAACGTTTGTATAAAGAAAACGTTATAATTCGGATAAATTTTAATCCTAGGCTCAAAAAAACACGTGACCTCGATGAGTTATCGACTGGAGCCCGCGATATGGTCACGTGATACTGATCAGCATATATCCTGTTTTGACAGGTGTCAATTGCTCATAGCATGGATGTCCAATATCAAAGAGGTACACGGTAAACCAAGGCTGAATGTCTCTATCAACCTATTATTTGGAGTATGGCCGCCATGTTGCGCGACTCCGTCGCCGTCGCCATCGTCGCCGTCGTGCGTACGCGCCCACGAACAATACCGCTGCCCATGAATACATGGTTTTTTTCCTATATGGTTATGGGGCTCCGCTTGGCGGTCCTTCGGGTCGTCGGAGCTCCGCTATTAGACGTTTTGTTGTGTAGTATAGCTGAGTATTTTTACGAGTTTTTTGGCGAGCCTGTAGGGCGAGTCAGAATACAAACAACAGGTAAAAATACTCAACGATACTACACAACAAAACGTCTGATAAGAGATTTATTATCCAACAAGCCAAATTGGTATGTTCCTGCGAGCGAATTTTGTAGATATTTATTTACAGGGAATGCGTGACAGAAGTATGCGATGCGGAACGAAATTGGCGCGGGAAATCCAGCTATTAAAACCGATTGGGCAACGGCAGGAAGCCTGTCTAACCGGTCCTCTGGGCCCGGTTGTTCAAAACCCCGATTAAACTAACCTTCGATTAAGCCTAATCGTCGATTAAAACCACTAACACCGGGTTAGCTAATCGGAGGAATTGAGAACGTTGTTCAAAGCCCGATTAGAGGGCAGATTAGTTAATCGCTGGTTAACGGTTAGTACGTGGTGTAAAAACCACTTATATTGTCTCGCTAATCGACAATTAGTATCCCATAATGCAATTTCCCGTGAGTAAGAACTGTGATTGTTTCCAATATGGCGTCCGCGTTATGGACTGCCAGTGAAACAGTGGACTTGTCTACTCCAGTGGTATCGCCAACAACTTGCAGTAAGCTATCACTCGCATAAAACTGTAGTGCTATCAGCACTTGGTCGATTGGTTTCAGAGCGTATTTAAAATTTGTTTACCTTTGTAAATCCGCCTCTATGAGGTTTGTATTGTATTCAATTGAGGCTCTGTCAAATCTGTAGCGAGTGCGGAGCTTTTGATTGCTGTAAACTATGCTACCGTTATATCGATAAATTCGTGTTCGTCTTTGTCTCATGCAACGAAGTTCAAACAACAAGTCGGCCATTTTATTTCATTATTAATCGGCCGATTAGCGAGTTAATCTTCCTTTGGAGGTGTATTAAATTTAACCCGCCGATTGGAGTCAGATAAGCGTTAATCGGGCTTTGAGCAACGCAATCTAATCGCAGATTAAATTTTAATCGCGGATTAGCGTATTTAATCGAGGATTAGTGCTAATCGGGGTTTTGAACAACTGGGCCCTAGAGTACAAATAGCGCGTGATATTTTTACTCGTCTTAAGCGTTATTTGTACTCTGCGAAGTGCAGTGGGATAATAACACCCTTTATTATTGATTTAGAGGAATGATGTGCTTCGCCTTTAATGAAGCCCTTCTTGACCCCTGGTGGGTGGCAGCTTGAGAAATGCGTGTATTGAAATGTTTCACTAACTTTGAAGTGAGTTTCAATGTCTAGTCTAGACTCTTTTGCAAATCGTTCGCCTTTGTAAACTTTTGTGTCGACGAACGTAGATTCCGTGTCGGAAACTTCAGCCGTAAACTGATAGCTGGATGGTGGCTATTTGCTTATTCAATGAATCGAGTGACTTCGTCTTTGTTTATATTCCAGATAGAGAATATATCGTCAATATACCTTTTCCAGACTAGTGGGTTTTTAGCGCTTCGTTCTAGAATTTGTGATTCTACCTTTCCCATAAAGATATTGGCAAAAGCGACTGCTGTCTTCCAGGATACGTCGCAGTGAGAAATCGAGTCAGGGGCTCTTTATTTGTTAAAGTACGTCACTTAGAATAACTTGTGTGCATCTAAAAAAAAGTCATTGTGGGGGTAACAAGGAGGGAGTCGCAAGTTTATGATTTGAATGAGCAGACATTTCTTGTGTTTTGGCAAAAGTTCATAGAAATTGATTAAGTATTCACAAAGTTATGACGTTGGGTGGTAGTTGAGTGAAGAAAAAAGGATTTAGAGTTTTGTCTCCAAACTGACAAACTGAAAAAATTGTTTTATACATTTAAAAATACATACTCCTTTGTTAAAAACAAGGTTTACACTCAAATGAGAGTCTCTTAGGCCTTGGCAAAAAGCATATACCTTACAGTTACATATTGCAGTATGGACAGCCATAAGAATGCCTGGAGTATGTTTCGTTTTTGAACCCCGCCTGTATAAAGTAACTCATCTTTTAAGCGACGAATCCTATTATATTTAATATGCACTCACATTAAGGCACCAACAGCCAAAAAAATGCCCAACATAAACTTTAACCCTGGCACATAAAAGCCGCTTTTTTAGGTAATGAAATCATTTTTATCATTATACGACACATTTCTATAATGAGCTGTAAGATTGATGACTGTAAGAAGATGTTAAGAAAGGTCGTGTTTGGCCTGAATGCTAACCACAATTTTTTGTTTGCCTTATTTTTCTATGTCCTGGAAGAAGTCTTGATCGTGATGTGACGGACCTGTTGACCCTGTTGACCGAGGTCAACAGGAAAGTGTTGGACAGGTCACTGGCGAAACCAAGCACGAGGAGGACAGGAAACAGTTAATCACCAAAGAAAACTAATAAAAAAGTTGACAAATTTTGATGTCAAATTTAATGTTACCAATAAAAATCTAATATAAAAGTAGTGTTTTGTCGATGTCGATCAACTGCAAATGAGTACTCGTAGAGAAATACGTAGAGAATATTTCAATTTAAAATATGTACCTATTGGAACAGAGAATTAACTTTGTGTTCATAGTGCTGCGTGGTACAACATTCTTTTGTTAAATATTGGATACATTAGTAAAAGAGAAACAATTACGACAAAGTTGTCAAATTTTGATGTCAAGTTAATGAAAGAGAAAATTGCAAAGACGCCAAATTTTGATGCCAAATTAATAAACCTTAATAATACGGAACAAAGCTTGTGTAGGCCAATCCGCCACGGATTTGTAATCTTTCCTCTGAATTCATGAAACTTGGTCTCCACTGCCTCCTCTATGATTTATCAACCCCCATGGGAGGCTGGACAGTCGCTGGCCACGTGACAAGTTTAACAATCAAATTCTTCGCTCAACATGCGAATGGTATAGTATTCTATTTCTGCATGAACCTATTTTGGTCATGCGACTCTCCATTTTTCATGGGTTTTGGTGCCCGCTAGTCCAGAGATCCTAAGTACTTCATGTATCCTTTCCAGATATTATAGTGTATCTAATACACTATAATAGGGATAAATATACTATGCTACGTTTTAAATACACTATGATAAGGGATACACCAAGTACTTACCCCAGAGATAACCGGCAGTCTGAAATTATTCTAGGATTTACGCGGAATAACTCATCTAATCCTTCTTAAAACTTTAGATCTTGGTTTACAAATGTCAAGCGATTTCAATTATAATTTTGGCTCTGTGTTTAAGGAAATTTTCGAACTTGGGCATTCTAGAAATCTCGAAGTTCCAACACTTAGAAAAGTTCATACTCTGACTCCGGTGTGAACTCTCATAGAATAATTTCCAAAAAAAGTGAAGTTGAAACCCCCTGAGGGTATTCGATATTATGTTCAGAAATTCGAAGCGACTCGTAATATTTTGCTTCGGCGTACTGTAAAAACCTCGACTCACGGGCATGGTTGTTCGACCCGCGTAGAAACAGCGCGACTCGTAACATGAAATCGAGGATAGCGATCAAATTCCCCACCCCTTATGAGTGATGATCAAATGCCCGGCAGCCGGGAAGACTAACTTTATCAAATATCCTCCCTCCCGGGAAGGAAAAGGAGTCAAATGCCCGGGGTATGCCCGGGAGGAGGGGGATGTTCGAGCTTCGATTTGACTGGTACATAATTTTTAGTGAAGCCTTTTGCCGAATAACTCGAGTTCGGAATATCGTACATCCCCGAAACTTCGGCAAGTTGCTTATTTGTTACTCTTCTACGATATTTCAATTTCTTGACTCAATTTATTGAATGGTAAGCGATTTTATTTTTAACTTGCGTGAAACTTGTGTGATAAAGGTCATAATCAAGCTTACTTGCTTGACGTGAAAACCAGCAATACATGTACGAGGCGCGTGAAGCCAATTTTACGGGTTGAGGAAATTAAACTGGGTTGTTTATTGTAAAGGGGCTTCTTTATCGGGATAGGGTGCTGTTCCATGCCCTTCAGTCTTCCTCGCGTTTTCTTTTGTCGAACGATTCCCACCGCTTCCCTGTTTATGCGTGCAACGCAGGCTATATTTGTTGTGTGTTTAGATCATGACAAGTAGTCTGCTTACCCTAGTCTCCTAATGCCACTGTTACGTCACTCTTGACCGTTGTCGCAGTGTTGTGCCTTTTTTTGGACGAGAAATATTTTCAGTTGTGAAAGACCAGGAAAAGGGGTTGGCAAGAGAAAGACAGAGTCTTACAAAGAGTGATATGCATTGGACCAGGAAATTATCAGATAATGCTGTGAGTTTTTTTTTTGTTTTGAATGTCACGGTTTGTTTTTGAGTGAGATGTTGTAAATCTGTCTCTGTTTCCTCTTTGTGATTCACTGACATGGACTAGGTCTTGTAAAGAAGACCAGTTGCTGAAAACACCAAACGATTTGTTTTAAATTTGGCATGAGAATTAACGTCTTGGCTCCGAGAATTGCCAGAATTGTAGCAAACTTTTCACAATACGACATTATTGTCCACAATTGATCATAATTCAAAAAGCAAAAAGGACGCTCGCACACACAATTGGAGTTTAACAAGTACGCAGTGCGGACCTATATTTTTTCCACTCCCATCAGGCCCACCAATAACCTCGTTCCCAGGGTCCTCTCTCTACTTTCTCGAAGTAGAGAGAGGGCCCTGGGAACGAGGTTGTAGGCTCACTCGCTCGTGCACAAACATGGGGACTGTCAGCTGTTTTTGTGAATGCAGGTATGTTCGGTATGTTGCTCACCAAACACATGCTTTACTTTGTTTTTCGACGAGTCTAAAGATTAAGCGTCTGACTTCGCTTTCAGGTTCATGGGTTAAGTCTGAACCTGAAGTTTGGCTAAAGGCTAAAGTCACAGAGGCTACACATGTCTTTACAGAGTATTCACCTGGCTGTGTTTCAAGCGCGAGCAAGGTTTGGGACCTTGAAAGTTGGACGAGGTATGGAGGTAAGCTTACGTTTAACAAGTTAATATGTACCAGAACGGAAGAAATTCTTAAATGGAGTACACAATTTGTACAATACAAACTGTGATGTGCACTTATCTTCCTTCCTCTCTAACCATTTTAAAAAATACAGGTTGGTCCTTCCCTCTTAGTTTGAGCAGCTGAGTAAAGTTAGATTGGCCCGATATTCTTCGTCGGTGTCTCTGCATTGGGTTAGGGTTCGGGTTAGGGCTATTGTTAGGGTTAGGGTTGTCGAGGAAGGTGCTGCAAACATCCTATAATTTTGAGCAGACAGAACCTTTTAGTTTCCATAGTTTTTTGGCTACATCGTTGTACATTTGGATAATATTTCCGCAACTATTAGGAACTTGAATGTTGTGCCGCGTAGCACTATGAACACAAACGACGTAACAGAGAATCAACTCTGAAGTGTAAATTTTAGTGCTAATTTAATCCATGAATAACCCACTGGGCGTTAGCCCCAGCAAAGGGAATCAGGGAACCACACGAGGTAAAGAAAAAATCTTTTGACCTCGGTGGGAATCAAACCCACGACCTCCGGATCAGACCCACCGTCACTCTGCCGACTGAGCTACGAGGTCGGACAGAGAAAGTCGGGGTTGACCTAGATGGCGAACCGCGGCGAAGAGAAAGTAAGGGTACATATGAATGTTGTGCCGCGTTTTGTGTTCATAGTGCTACACGGCACAACATTCATATGTACCCTTACTTTCTCTTCACCGCAGTTCGCCATCTAGGTCGAACCCGTTTGTATTAGGAACTTTAATGCTTATTTGAAACTCCATGGCCAGCTTGGGGCACTCAGAAAGTTGATGTTTCTTGAATCGTACCAAAGCCTTCTTCCAGCTGGAAAACCGTGCGAACTGAAAACTTATTTGTTATGTCTAGCAGTGCGTAGATTCAATTTTTCATTTTGTTGGACGCAAATGGAAGACACTGCAAAGTCTGTTTGCTCATTACAATGAGGCCAGGGAAAGTCGGTGAACCGATTTGCTTGAAATGAGCGATTCTGTTTGCCGACTGTTTTCTTGGGAAAGCTGGTTTGTCGGTTGAAACCGTTCTGTTCAGTAAATGGAGAGGAATGTCAATTGAAGAACTGACTCGGTGTTGTGGAATGTTCTGCCTCTAGTGGATGGGTGTGGACCGTGGGGCTATGTGGTTGTTCAGCCGTGGTTTTCATAGCTTGAACATAAATTAATTTATGGGGAATTAGTTGGCAAAATTTGTTTCACGCAGGGTTCTAAAAAAGAAGAATTAAACTAAAAAAAACTAAAAATGTACTGTACTTATGACCTCGGTCAAGATTCTCCCATACAGACCTCCTGCTAGGTTAATAAGAGCTAAGTATATCCCTACTGCGCACAATTTTTGCGTCATTAGCGCGCGCACATGAGTGTGTGCACCTACAAAACGTAAGAGATTTCCCTCAAACTATGCTCGATAACGAAATAAATTCTCCTTTTCTCTTAAATGAGAACAGTGACTCCCGATTTTTTCTCAGGTGTTGCTAAGAACAGTCTAATAAAGAACATATTTGAAGAAGAAAAAAAGTTTTGATAGTAGAACACATGATTTTTGTTTGGTGTAATCAATCTGCTCAGGAATTTAAGCAGGGGCTTGTTCCTTCATAGTAGATCTTTTAATCACCCAACTGTGCGGGAATTTAAGCAGGGGCTTGTTCCCACGTAGCTAAATTCTTCGTTTTTTCTATTCCTGTTTTCTATTATTCTACTAAGCTTTTGACAGGTAACCATTCTGCTTCGAGGGAATTCCGGAGCTTGTTCCTTTTGTTACAGTTTCAACGGCGATCATTTGTTTACCAATATCCTTTTTGGGAGCTTGCTTAATTGGTGGGGCTGGCCACAAATGTGTGTGGCTTGTGGCCGGTTTTCACCCCCACCTACACTAATGATCCGTCGATGTAGGTGGTTATTTTGTCATCGAGTTATTTTAGTCATTAAATAGCCACCCTCGTGGCCAATTTGTTCCAGCGCTGTTGTTTCACTTTAATTCCGGTTTCTCTTCTGGTAAACAAAATGCACCCAGCATTTTTAAGCCGGCATCTGCATAAATTCTCCTTTTCTCTTAAACGAGCATGGTGACGATTTTTTTTCAGGTGTTTGCTAAGAACAGTATAATAAAGAACATATTTGAAGAGGATGAAAAGTTTTGATAGTAGAACACGATTTTTTTTTGGAAAATAGTTCCCAATTGGGTGTATTTTGGCCAAGGCGAGGACTTCGAGCTAACCACGGAATTGTCTGAAAGAGTGCAATATTCCCGCAACCAAGCCAATCTAAAACAACTTAAATGAGGCAACACTGCCTAAGTCAATAAATGAAGCTTTACTTTTAAGATAAAACTTTGTTCCTTCCAAGTAACCAAGACTTAAACTGTATAAAGGTGATTTGAATTTTTAACGCGCAACCAGTAAAAATACCTCATTTTAACACCCCGCTGACATGTAAACAAGCACAGTGACCCCATCTTTTATTGCATTTTTGAAATGTCCATATCATGACTGTTAACTACGCCAAGTTTCAAAAAAAAGCTTGATAGTAGAAAAATTTCAGGGGAATTACCTTAAAATACTGACTGGCAAACCAAAGGAGGCGTAAACATTCTAAGGCTACCGAAAAAAAACACAAAAGCAAGCGCGCGTGCACGCAGCACGTAATTACATCTTTGATTGGCTTATTATTTGATTGGCTTATTGAACTGTCCAATGAACTGTCCAAAAACAGCTACATCCATCTACTAAAGAAGGGCCTAGCCCGAAACGTTTAGGTTATTTGACCAATAGTTGACACTTTTCAAAGTATTTTAGCCTTATATACGAATTTTTGACAGTGTCATGCATGCCCGCCTGGACATAAAAATTTGGCGTGTTGGATAATAAATTTCTTATTAGACGTTTTGTTGTGTAGTATCGCTGAGAATTTTTACCCGTTGTTTGTATTTTTACTTGCCCTACGGGCTCGCCAAAATACGGCACAACTCGTAAAAATACTCAGCGATACTACATAACAAAACATCTAATAAGATATATGTATTTTATTAAGGTGCTTCGAAACAGTTTCCAGTACTTTCCGAGACTTACAGTTTGATGGGTCATTATAACCACTCTTCATCGGTTGATACCAAAATCATGGTATCATCAAACTGCCCAAGCATCAGGGAATAATTTCTGTTAATTTTGTAGCAACTATATGACCTGCTAAAAACACCCTTAATTTTAGCTTTAAGCGCTTATAACTCAAAAACGAGCTCGGTGACCCCCATTTGTTATTATTTTAGTGTAATCATGATAAAATGCAACTTTTGCAAAGCTTAAAACAATTCTGCAAAGGGAGTTCAGAGCCACCTTAAACGGAGATGAATAAACAATCAAAGAAAGACAAACTCTGTGTGATATAAAGCGCCGCATTAGAAAATAATCGTGCTCATTTGTTGCGCATGGAGATCACAAAAGGTCATTAATAATCGTATTTCTCAGCCTCGTGGCGTGAAACCAAGCACGGTGACCCCCTCATTTTATTATGTTTTTAACATTCCCCTGTCTTGTAACAATACCATACCAAGTTTCATATAGCCTGCGCAGCTAAAGATTAAAGGTTCCGTTTTTTTGGTTTGGTGGAAACGAACGGCGAAGCCGCGCGGATCGCGTGTGTCTAGTGGTGAAGCCGTGAAAATGAGCAGCGAAGTTCCTCGTGGCTTTGGGGTTGGTTATCGCGGTTTCCCCGCTTTCTAAGTGCGCTCAACTTGCTTAAAAACTGCCAAGCTACAGAGGCTAAGTTTCATCAGAAATCTAGAACAGGCTTGTTTATTAGGATAATGGTGAATGATGTCTAGTGGTGGTGAATGATGTCTAGTGGTGGTGAATGATGTCTAGTGATGGTGAATTACGTCTAGTGATGGTGAATTACGTTTAATGACGGTGAATTTCGTCTAGTGATGGTGAATGATATGTAGGTGGGCCAGACTCGAACTGTGCCACGCGTGAAATCGGAGGACTAAAACGAAAGCTTGTCGTTACGCGCACCACTATACACCGAGGAAAATGACCCGGTCTTTGCCACTAATGATTCGGATTTATTCCTTCGATGTCATAACGATGTGATCGACTGAAATTACAATATTTGCAAAGCTAAAATTACTAACAGAATAGCGAGAAATCGGTTTGTATGCGCGAGTAACAAATACTACAACTGGGCGTTCACATAGCATCGAGAAATCTAACAAACAAATGCAAAACTTAACGTACGGACTAATAAACAAACTTACCAACGTTTCCGGGTAAAAGTCCTATTCGTATACCTTTATGTTTCTTAATTTCTTATAGGGATTCTTGACTGTGTTGATTTTAAACTCCTATCCTCTCCACGCCCGCTATTGATCTGATCCTATAGATATGTTTCATCTCTAATATGAAGGATAATTTAATCACATGCTCTAGCGATTACGGAACGAAACTTGACGAGTGATCCTTACCAGCTGCATCTGAGTTGCAGCGGTTACATGATGTCTAGTGATGGTGAATTACGTCTTGTGATTTTGCGTGAAGTCTAGTGATTAAATTGCATTACGTCTAGTGATGGTTTATGATGTCTAGTGATGGAGAATGATATCTACTGATGGTGAACGATGGCTACTGATGCAGTATGATGTCTGTTGTTAGATAAAAGTGTTTAATAATGGCAAATGATGTATATTAATATCTAGTGTCGTTTAGTGATGTAAACTTACGTCTAATGACCCTGAATGACGTGTAGTTCTATGTATGGTAAAGGGATTTTTATGACGTTTCTCCATTTCGCGTATAAAATTATAGGACACAAATTTATAACCCTCACCAACCTCGTTCCCAGGGTCCTCTCTCTACTTTCTCGAAGTAGAGAGAGGACCTTGGGAACGAGGTTGCAGGCTCACTCGCTTGTGCACAAACATGCGGACTGGCAGCTGTTTTTGTGAATGCAGTTTTGTTGCTCACCAAACACATGCTTTACTTGTTTTTCGACGAGTCTAAAGATTAAGCATCTGACTTCGCTTTCAGGTTCACGGGTTAAGTCTGAACCTGAATATTGGCTAAAGGCTAAAGTCACAGAGGCTACACATGTCTTTACAGAGTATTCACCTGGCTGTGTTTCAAGCGCGAGGAAGGTTTGGGACCTTGAAAGTTGGACGAGGTATGGAGGTAAGTTTACGTTTAACAAGTTAATATGTACCAGAACAGAAATTATTAAATGGAGTACACAATTTGTACAATACAGGCTGTATTTTCACTCTTTTGAGGTGAATCCCCGCAAAGTTTAAATGGCTTTCGCCGTGTGTTTTTAAACGCGGTTAGGCTAGCACACACGTGGTTGTGATTCTTGAAATATTCCTTGTTGCTCCCTGAATACAGAAAGACTACTCGGTTTTGCAAGCTTTATTTTCAGATTTAGCAGCCTCTTTTTGCGCTAAATTCTGCAGTTCGCTACTTTTCGAGAACCGGGGGATCCGGTTACAGCGGTTATCAGTCGCGACCTTCAGCACAAAAAAAGTCTAGACGAAACTTAAGTTTTGGTGGACGTCAATCATCTCCGCCTCCTTGCTGCGGCACTTTTGGCACGGAATTTAAGTTTTTTATGAGCCTGTGAACAGGAGCAGCATTATCTGCTATGATAATGAGGTACAACCTAGCAACACCTAGCAACGAGGTAGCAATGGATTTGTTGACGATCAGGGCAAGGGTTTTTTTACCAATCGTATTCTGCCACGTTTGGCCTATTGTGTGTGGAAACAGCATAAATTAACAGTTGAAGGTTCAAGGTAATGGCGGATAATGAAACTGCTCTAGTTTTGCTGCCCGAAACCAATTTATCTCGTGTCGAGAAATCACTTCGGTAAAAGCAAAGTTATTACGCTATGGTTTAGAGTTAAAATTTTGCAAGCTTATGGTGGATTTTCAGAAGTTTTCCTGAAGGAGAAAGAGCTGTTGAGAACAGAAGTTAGATGGTCATAGGATTCTATTGTCAAGTAAGTGCCTTAGTCCCATTTCATTTCTTTGCACTATAAGAATTTGTTGGGGGAGCATTTTGAACATTTATCGCCACCATCACAGCCCCTTTTCAGGGGCCGTTACTATCCTAGAGTTTGAAACACTATTTTTGCTGAAGCAAAGCAAAGTCCATTTATTGTTTACATTTGAGAATCACTATTATACAAAAGATATGTACAAGCATTTTCAGTTAAAGCTCTCCCAAATCTATCCAGATCGGTAAAAAAAAGTACAAATATAAGTGTGATCTTCAATTCATACGTGAGCGAAACGCCTACGTCCTTTTTTAAGTTTACTCTGGAAGTTGTTGATGTCTTTTCAAATTTTGCTTTCTTTTATCAGGAATCAACTCTCAGTTCTTTGGGTGAACAACAAGGTGATGCTCCTCCAACATTTTCTTAAGATGCATTGTAGAAGGCTCTACATGAGAAAATGTGGAAGCGAGCTGAACAAAATCTTTGTGGATGCTCTCTCCTCCTTGTCCATTTTGTTTTGGTCTGCTTGTTCTGTGTCCATTGCTGACCTTTCGGGTAAGACGCTTTCAACACTTTCGGCTTCAGTGGCGGACTCTTCGTCACTACTCAGTTTTTCTTCGACATCTTTCAGGCACTTGTATTCGGGGGATAAACTGCTGCTTTTTCTGGTCTTTCTTTTCATGGAGGTAGGCAATGCCATAAAAAATAAATAAAGATTTTGAAACTCTTCGTTTGGAACTTTCTCTGGGAGCTCGACGTTTCACATCTTCACTCGACCGTGCTCGACCCCATTTTCCAGAGAGAGAGTGGTGAGAAGTGAGATCAGGACCCATAACATTCAACAGAGCACCCGACACTACGAGATCAACAACCCTTTCCAGAATCGCTTGCCCAACATGGCGGTGGTGGGACTGGTCAGTTCCGCGGCCTTCAATGGCAACGTCGGGCAATACCCTTTCTCCTTCAAGCGTTCCAATCTGACCAGCATCAAAGAAATGGTGAGAGGAGAAATCTACCCCTATGTACCCTTGGAATTGATCCACACCAATGACAGCAAGAACATGAGAGGTTACAGACAGTTTCTCCAAGTCACAGGAAGTCTTTGCAAGAGTCGAGGGAATGTGGTGAGAGCCCAAGATTGGGGCTACGGTCATCACTGCACCCTGTTTGTATTTGAGAATGCAGTCAACGGCTGTTTGAACAGTCCGGTGTTGAACCCCAAGCTGAGCAGAGAAATACAATTGGTCCTGGATTTTAGTGCCGATCAAGGTACCAATGTGATGGCCATCGTCTATGTGGAATTTGATAATCTGATAGAGATCAATAGTAACAAGACGGTGCAGTACGACGCGTATCAAGTCTGAAGATGGAAGAAGTAGCTTTGAACAATGTGCAATTGGATCAATTAGCCCAAAGTCAACCGACGCTGAAACCCTACTTCTACGGTACGAGACCCTGCGATCAATTACCAGATCCACCACCCAACAAGAAGGGACTCATGGCTTACACCATCAACATGGATCCACAAGGCCAACCAGGTCGACATTGGATCACTCTGTGGACATGTCAGGACGAGTGCAAGGTCCTGGACAGTTACGCTTTACCCTTGGAGATGTATGAGATGACTGGCCCTTGACTGACTCAGAGTCTTCAATCAATTTACAGTCAAGGTTAAGGCGATTACGTGTCATTTTTTAGATCGATCGTTTGCAGGGTAAGAGCATGAAGGAGTTTTTGAATCATTTCGACAAGCATGATTACATGCACAGTGATCATAAAGTAGGGCAGATGTTAAAAACATTGATCGAAAAAGAAAACAAATGGACCCTAACTGTGAGTGTGAACAAGACATGTGCGCATCTCGTGGCGGTCTGCAACAGTCTCTCAGTCCCCTATTTTTACGACTCGAGAATACATGAACGAGTCATTTCGCCATGGAACGGCATGAAGCCTTTTGATTCCACACCCTGTCCAGCATGATGATCGTGGGACCTTCGGGATGTGGTAAAACGGTCTTCACCACCAAATTGTTGGTGGATAACTCGGATCTCTTCAAGACACCGCCCCAACGGATCTATTACTGTTACGGATCGTGGCAAGATGGGTTCAAACGCATGAAAGAGTATGTCTCTGATTTCACGAGCGTATTCCGAATTCTGAACTGTTACCCATCTGGTTTTCCAAAAGAAAAGGAGGATTGTTGGTCTTGGACGATCTCATGGAAGAAGGAGCGAACAACAAACGCATCTTGGATCTCTTCACCAAACATTCCCATCATCAAAACATCACCGTGTTGTACTTGTGTCAAGACATGTTTTCACCCAGAAATTTGCCAAGAGCATCTCTCACAATACCCATTACATCGTGAGTTTCAAGAACCCATACGAACAATTGGGCATGCGGAATCTACTGCTGCAGGCCTTTCCCACGCAATGGCAAGAGGTGATGGAACGCCCTTTTGGGTACCTGTTATTGGATTTACATCCCAAGAGCAGCGTCGATCAGCGCATCTTGAGTCACCTGCTAAAAGAGGAGGCATGCGTCATCAGTTGAAACAACATGCTGCATGGTGAAGTCAGATAATTCTCAAGATTTCTATGCCTCTGTCAGTGTCACTTCAAATGGAGGATTACACTCGAAGACATGGATTACGAGGCCATGCAGCACATTTTGCGATGTGAAGGCCTCCGTGAAGTCCATGCCTTCTTGAACAGTTGTAAGGAAACAGCTTTCACAGATTTGATTCAGTCGAAACTAGATTTGGCACAGTTCTTAGTGGAAAGGGAGTCCAGAAAGTATCGAAACAACCGTTGGCCCTAAGGACAATGAGTCGTGCCTTGTCCATGTCACCCGCTGGCATGGGTGCTTTGCCCGACCTCATCGCTCAAGCCTTAGCTTCGGACGTCTCGCCCATGGGTTCAGGATCACCGTACTCCTGGGAACAAGATGATTTGTATGACCCCAATGAAGATCTCCTGGAACGATTCGTGGTCAACATGGCTGCAGGAACAGGAACTGCAGGGATGGCAGACAGGGTTCTCAACACCCCTCTGGCTGGGGCTGGAACACCTGTGTACACGAGTAGCCCAGTGACAATGTAACGGGCCACCGTCGCAAGGGTGGGTTAGACGACATTCAATACCCGTAATTTGCTTGGAAGACCCACCACACCGACTGGACGAGGATATCTGATTGCTGCTGCACAAGGGAAACATCGATCGTGGCTCACAAAACACGTCCCACCACTGGAGGAAAACAACCCAGACGCGTTCCTCGCCAAAACACACCTTCCACCCCAAGTGATCCAGGCAGTTAACGAAGAAGCAGTGAAGGGTGCAGTAGAGGTAGTGGAGGCAGAGGTGGTGGCAGAGGCGGTGGTGGAGGTGGAGGTGACGATGATGACAATATCGACTCCACGGCTTTGGATCGATCGGGTCCTTCCAGACGATGATGACGTGACAATCAACTTTTAAATGACACCGAGATGGAACAACGCCTGGCGCAAATCCTGCATGATCAGCGACAGAGGGCTGTGGGACGACGCATTGCAGGTATCACCACCACCAACACAATCACCACGACTTACAAAAATGGACAACGACCCAGTGTGACTTGCAATTCAACCAGCATGCGGAACTGAAACGATGACCATTGAAGTGATGTTATTGAATGGATCGCTTCATCAACTCCTTGACAGCGACTTGCTCATTCGTGTAGATCTGTATGCCTATTGCCATAAACAGTGGTGGTGTTAAAGACAAATGTTCTATCAATACAAGTGGTGTCACGGACTTTTGAATAGGTTGGTGTTACTGCTCATGGCAGCCAGCGTAGCAGTCAGTGCCGTGCCCGAGAACAGTTTGATTGCCATGGGATTGACAGCTTTGGGGACCGTCGTCAAAGGATATAACGATTTCAAGAAATTTTCTTTCAAGGTGGACATGTTTCGCTCTGCTTACACCACCTACGAGAAGACTCTGATCGAACTGAAAACCTACGTCCGAGGATTACCTTTGGAGGGATTTGACAGGTTCCTCGACGATACCATCATGGATTTCACACCCCCTGTGTGCGACAAGTACGCGCGCGAGTACTCCAAACACCATCGTCACTCTCCTGTGATCTCTCCCATGCGCAAGCATAAATTGACTGTCATCGAGATGTGACTTTCCATTTTCAGGATGCCCAAGAGAGTGAAAGGACAACGGAAACGACAGAAAGGGGGTATGGAGCAGCACCCTATCCTGATAAAGAAGCCTGTTTCCAATAAGCAGCCCAGTTTAATTTCCTCAACCTGTAAAATTCAAAAAAGCAAAAAGGAGTCTTGCACACCCAAGTTTCCAGTGTGGACCTATTTTTTCACAAGCTATACTCCCATCATTCCATACAAGCATCAGGCTTACTCGCTCATGCACAGACATTAAAGTGCCACTAACCCCCAAACTTATTTTCCACTAACATAAATTTCGTTTTTCTCCTGATCACCACTGCAAAAAAATTATCATCGTAGTTATTTTTGTTAATTTCTACGAATTTTCAAAGTATATAATTTTGCACATTTCCCTGTTCATTACCGAGGAATAGCAGAGAATGGGACGAGTTGGCTTCTGACGTCATTTCGGGAATAACAATGTTTTGTTTCTGAGAAGAATATATGCAAGTATGTGATAGTGTGAGTCAAAATTTGTTGCAGAATGCAAGGAATGTGTTGTTGGAGACTGTAGCAATACAGGATACACCGGATAGAGTATTCCTCTTTATTCGATACCTCTATCCTGATGAAACTCAACCACAAACGAGAAAAAGACCAAAGAAGTTGGCTGATCTGTGCGAAGCGAAAGTCGGGGAGCTGTCGGGGATTTCTTCGATCTCGGATTCACCGCTTCTATAAAAACCTATAGCTTTTCATGGCCTGTTTATTCTTTATCTCTAGTGAAAAGCTTGACATTTTCTTGGTACTGCATATGACACAAATTTGGGATAAGCTGGAAGCCATCTGACTATTCCAAGCGCAAGTGATCTATCCCCCATGAAATCACCCTGTAAACAAACGCATTGGGTCTTTTTTTACTCAAAATAGACGCATTTTTAAACGAATAGTAAACAAAATCTGCGTCCTATAACGAAATGATTAAGATTGTTGAGCCTTCGAATTAACTGGTGAACTAGCTGTGTATTTGTGGATTGTAATAAAAACACACGCACACCGGTAATCCAACAGTGTATCTCAATAGCCATACTGAATACAGAATTGTTTCGTTCTTTGAGCTTCATCTTTGAGGAAGCATTTATAACGATTTAGTGGTACAAAATATGCAAATTTGTGTAGCTTGTGTTCGTGCATAGTAAAATTACACAGTAATTGACTATGCATGTACTACAGTCATGCAACAGAAATGAAGCTAAAATTTACCTCGCCTTTAAATATTGTTTTCCAACTTCTCTGCTGATCTCTCATATTAAAACTGTTTTCAATCATTGATCTGGGGAAGTAGGCAGAAGTGGACTACGACTGCATCGCATTCACACTTGTTCAGTATTTCGAGGGAAATTAGTGTGTGAATCTAAAAAATGTCTGCACATTCCTTAAGGCCAACTTACCTACTCTTCGTGTCCATTGACATTTTTATAATTCTTAAAGAGCTGTAAGTTAACTCTACTGCCATTACTTGTACTGTTATAACCCAAATGAACCGGAAAATTGCTAATCCTAATCCTGGTAAAAATAGAATGCTGCAATTTCCGCTGGCGACCCGCACTTTGAATTGGAAAAAAGAAATGTACATTGCGGTCGTCCAAATTGTAGCTACATGTAGACTCCAAATTGTAATGCAAGATGATACAGTTCTTTTACGTAAAAGTCTTGGTCGGGTTTGATAAAATATGAATCGGAAATAACCCAACAATGTTTTGATAGCCCTCTAAGCTCCGTCAAAAGTCTTGAGTGTTTCAGCTCGGTTCCCGAAGTGACGTCACTAGTAGCTCGACCCAGATCCCACTTTGCGCGGTCGTGAACATAAAAACAACGTGTTCAAACGCTTGTAGAAATAAAAGGATTTTATCAATCCAGATAATTTTTTTTGCTGATGAAATCAGGGAATCTAGTAGATTTTATTAAAACAAAAAAATTCGGGGGGGGGTTAGTGGCACTTAAAATTTACATGTACATGTAGGTGGACTGTCAGCTATTTTTGAATGCAAGTAAGTTGCTCACCAAACATATCTTTTGGACAAATATAAAGATTAAGCATCTGACTTTGCTTTCAGGTTCACAGGTTAAGACTGAACCTGAAGTTTGCAGACTAAAGTCACAGAAGCTCCCCATGTCTTTACAGAGTATTCACCTTAGCTGTGTTTCAAGCGCTAGCAAGGTTTCAGACCCTTGAAAGTTGGACAAGGTAAGCTTACGTTTAACAAGTTTTAAAATTTTACTCATAACGTACAAGATCTTAAATGGGCAACCTATTTTGAACCTATTATACAAGAATATCACTCATTAAGAACACTGATGCCGTGTTTACATTCAAACATTTACTGCGGGTTAAATTTACCGAGGTCAAGTTAACTGAACCCAAGTAGATTAGTGCAGTGTTTATACTGGCTCAAATAACAAAAGTTACTGTCAACACTGCCAAAAATCGAATTGCCTTAATTTGGTTTTGTGCAGCTCGGCCGATTTACTCATCTAGGCATCTTTCTCGAGGATATTGCCCTCGAGTTCCGACATTTCTGGTGACTCGCTATCGGGGACGTGAGAGCTTTCAAGCACGTGGCGAGGGTTGATGGATTCCCTTTTACCGAGAATTTCATCCATATCGTTGAAATGTTTCGATATGATATCCTCACTTTCTTAACCTTCATTGTCAGATGGCACATCGCCCCCTCTGCTGTATCCTGTCAACCGAAGCTTGTCTTTGGTGTTTTTATACTTGTCAAATTTGCCAATTTGTTCTTGCACTGTTGTGGCGTTTTGTCGCTGTCTACGTTTTGTTCCTTGTACCGCAAGTGAAGCTGGCGAGCACTCGACAGCCATTCAGGGGAGCTGAAGGCTTTGTATCGCAGCTAATCTTCATTTTCTCCAAACAGCTCCAACAAGATCTTTTCATCAGTGTCTGTCTATCATAGTTTACATGCGGTCTTATACATGCGCGCATGCGCATCGGAATCTTGTCTGTAGAACTCTCTCGCTAGAATAAAAAGTTGTTGTGTTTACTGCTTTGAATCTCGTCCATCCTGACTCGAAACTACAACACTGTCCAACGATGTTTCTTCTTTGGACCAGTGCTGCTACTGCTGCTGTGGCTGTTCTCTTGCAATTGCTAGCCAGGCAGATCAGAATGGGGTTGTACTGAAGATGAGTGAATTTCTTGCGCTCCTTGCATTTGAGAGCCATAGAACGGTGGTACAGCATATTGAGGTTGTGGCTAGTAAGGAAAATATGTCGCAGACTTTCGCGAATATTGTTGCTGTGGATCTTGCCTGGAAAAAAGGGAAAACAAATAATCTGTTTTATCCGGTAAAATGTGTCCTTATTTTTTTCCATTTTGCTAGAGCACGAAATGTGACGCAAAGAAAGCCTGAACTCCGCGAATAAAACATGAAACGTGACAAGGAAACTTGAACTTGCCATAAATCAAAAAAACTTCACCGCAACCGCATGAATCTGTCAATTTGACCTCGGTTACTGAGCTAAACCAGGCCAAATCACTGCATCATCGCTTTTACCATGGTTAAATTTCCTTTGTATTTTGCCGCATTTACTGAGGTATTCATTGATGTTTACATTGACCAAAAATTTACCTAGGTAAGTAAACTCTTTTACCATGGTAAAAATCCCAAGTGTAAACACGGCATGAGATCATCAACTTGTTCACTATTATGCATCCCATCTATCAAATCCAACTCCTATGGTGGCCGCGCTTTTTCAGCAACTGCGCCGAAATTATGGAACTCAATTCCCAAATAATATTAAAAGAGCAGAAACAGTAGAAACATTTAAAACTAGGCTTAAGACATTTTTTCCAAAAACATTACCGTTAATTAATTCTGTCTTTTTTAATGAATTATCCATTGTTAGGCGCATTGAGGTTAGAAATGCCCCCTATAAGCACCTATTTATTATTATTATTATTATTATTATTACTATTATTATTGTTATTATTATTAATGTGTACTAGAACAGAGAGGTTTCAATGGAGTACACGATTTGTATAATACAAACTGTATTTTTACTCATGCTTTTGAGGTGATCCACCGCAAAATTTAAATGGCCATCACCATGTGGGTTTAAACTAGGTTGGCATGGCACGTACGTGGCTTTGATTCTTTCGAAGATTTTCTTGTTTCTCCCTGAATACAGAAAGACTAGTCGGTTTTGCAAGCTTTATTTTCAGATTTAGCAGCCTCTTTAACCTGTTGTCTCCTGTGCTGGCCATAACCGGCCATGCAAAAACCCACCCCTAATTTCCCATGCCGTAACCAGCCGTAACCGACCCTAACCGGCTTTAACTGGCCGTAAAAAGGCATGTGAGGACAATTGCCTTTCCTACCCTCCCTGAAGATATTTTGCTCCTCCTATTCTATTGTTTTTAAGGACAAATAAACCAATGAGAATGGACTTTCTGAGCATAGTTTTAGAGGACTTTAGGGGTCCTAGAAAGACGGTTTTTCGTCTTAAAATCATGCGCTTGAAAAGCGCAGGTAATCATGGCACATTGCAGGACAAATCTACAAACTTCTAGGGTCTTGTTTTCATTCCTAAAACAGAGAAATTGCTTCTTCTGCATTTAAAATGAGAAGGAAAAACATAAATCGATGTTTAGGTGATCTCAGAATGAAAGACCAAGGTGAATG
>CM042757.1:1453864-1483330 GCA_022496165.2 Catalaphyllia jardinei
TTCACAATCGCTGCTCGTTGGCACTTAGCGAAAGCTACAACTAGTTTAAAGTGTTTTCTTCCTTCGTTGTGCGCCTCCTTCTTCAAGAACTACAACATGGTGTCAGGAGTGGTTGCCAATCTGTAAACGGCTCACTGCTACCCTATCTTCAGTGAGCCAGGCCAATTGTTGATCGTGTTTTATGCTCATCGAAACCAAGATGGCGGAACTTGCGGGGTTACCGATCCCAATCATGGATTGGCGTTTGCCAGACACTCCGCCAGCATTCAAGAAGTTTATAGCTTGATGTGAACTTTACTTCTCTGGCCTACTGAAAGAAAAGTCAGAGCAAGAACAAATAAGCTACCTTCTCATCTGGTCGGGCGATGATGGCATCGAATTAGTTTCCACGTGGGCCTTATCTGATGTGGAGAAGAAACTCAATATTTGCTGGACTTGCTTTGAGAACTATTTGTCTCCAAAGAGCAACTTTCGGCCCTCAAGGTACAAGCTCACAGTGATCCATCTGCCTACACGTCCCGTGTCTCAGACTGATAGTTTCCCTAAAAGAAGCACAAATTTAGTCCCAGATGCATCCCAGTGAAAAAAATACCTTCTCACTATCACGATCGCATCTTGATGATTTTTCTTCTCTATTTATGAAAAATTTCAAAATATGGTTCAAAGTGAACAGCATGTGATCGTAAAGCGAAAGCCATTGCATTCTGGTCTTTACAGGCTCAATTTTCATAATCAGCAGTATTTTACAGACGTGCACGTTTTTCGATTTCACACATGTGCTTTCTTCTCTTCCTGCTTGTTTTGTATTGAAGGCGGACATTGTTTATTGACATTAAATGCCACTGAAGAAAAAACTCAAGCCCCTCGAGAGGCAAACATGGCTCTCATTTGCAAAATGGCTCAAAGCGAATAAACATCAAGAACAAGAAGCAGCAACCACAATAGAGGATGATGTGAAAGCGAATGATGACAAATGAAGAATCAGCAAACGCAAAGTCTGCGAAGAGGCTAGGAAATCGAATGGAATGAGTAAGGAGGCCCAGTCCTGAAATTTCCAAAACACCACACCAGACCAAAGAGGTAACAAGTAACCAAATTCAAGATATTTCACTTGGTATTTCAACTCGCATTGATGCACTAAATTGTGTTCTTCCCATCAGGCCTCATGATCCTATCATTTGTTTGTGTGGATATTGCAGGATCGGGCACAACATTTCTGAGCGATCTTTTTGCCCAGCTTATGGTTCAAAATGCGGTGCATGTAGAAAAAAGAATCACTGGAGGAAAATCTGACATTCATCAAAGTCTGACAAAAAGGGGAAGAATAAGCATGGTCATCAGAAGCTTCCTAAGCCTCAAAAGGGAAATCTGATGGAAAGAAGCATTTTTATAGCCTTGAGGCTCGTGATCAAAGTGAAGACAGCCCCCAAACATCAGTTCCAGATCAGTTATACTTCCATACTTTGTCAATTATCAGGTCACCAAGAATGACACTCAAGCCTTCCTAAATGTGGAAGTGGTCTCAGATCACTGTAAGAAACTGCTAGTGTAAGGTTGACACTGGCACTAAGGGAAACATTATCTCTCTAAGTACATACAGGTCACTTTTCTCAAATGCATCCTGTAACCTGGTGGTATTCCCACTAGCTTCACACCATCGGGCACTATTATCACTGCGTTTGGTGGACATGCTGTCGGTCATCATGGCACTTCTCCACTCAGTCTTGATTATGGTGGATCCTGTAAATCATGCTCATTCCATGTTGTTGATGCTGATGGTCCAACCATATTAGACCTATCAACATGTACAGATTTTAACCTGGTAACCATGAATTTCAGTATCACAAGCCACGAAGGGGTTTCCAAGCCAAGCAATCCACCTTGACCTATTTGCGACCCAGATCCAGTTGCTGAAGAACAGCTGCTCAAACAGTTCAAGGATTGCTTTGAAGCTGTTGGTTGCTTTCAGGGTGAATATCACATTACAGTTGATTCTGCCATTCCCCCAGTTGCTCACCCTCCACAAAGAGTCCTGAGGCCCTCAGGGAGCCTTTGAGGAAGGAACTTGATTTATTGGTTGAGCAAGGAGTCTTAGCGATGCAAACAAGGGAGTTGACCCAGTCAGTAGGCTCAGTAACTTTTGCTAAGAGCACTGGTGCACTGCGGCTTTGCCTGGATTCTAAAGATCTGAACTGTGCTTTCAAGAAGCCACTACTTTACACTGATGCTGGAGGATATTCTACCTAAGCTTAATGGTGCTTAATGCTTAGATGTGAGAATTTAGAATAAAAATGAGCGATATAAAAATAGAATGACGTTTCGATGACTCCATATCATCATTATCAAGTTTGAAGTACATGAAAGAATTAATTGCATATATAGTGGTAATAGTGTGAAAATATGTAAGGAATTAAAAATTAAAAATTAAAAAATAAAAGCGTAGGGAATCAAAAAAAAGGCATTCAAATATTCAATTGTTATGTAAAAAGTTTGGCACGGATTGAATCCGATTGCGTGTTGAGTTTTGGTTTTATGTTCCTAATGAACAGCATCTCATAGATTAGACAATCAAACTTTGTGTGGCATTTCTTTAGAACTGTAAATTGGTCTTGTAGATTGGTTCGTTGCAGCCTGTGTTCTTCTTTCAAGTGTTTACCAATAGAAGAATGCGTTGAAAGGTGTCGGGATGTGTGTCCGACATAAGACATCCGGATGCTATTGACAGTGTACATTCTAGTTTCTTGCTCCATTCTTTAAGGCAGTCCTTTAAATAAGCAAAATAGCTTCCTGGACTGCCTGCCAAATGCATGATTATTATTGTAATTAGTTTAATTATAATTTATGAAGGCAAATATAATGAACTGAACTGCACTGAACTGCTTCTCGATCCTTGATGCATGCAGTGCTTACTGAAATGTTAAGCTTACCCAGGAGAGCTCACTGTTGACAACCTTTCAATTCAGCATTTGGAAGATACAGATTTTAATGTCTGCCTTTTGGCCTAATCTGTCTCCAGGACATTTTCCAAAGGAAAATGGACCAAACCTTTGGTGGCTTACCATGTGTCACTGGAATTGCAGATGACATTGTAGTCTACACTTACAGTGATTTTAGCTATCATGATGAAAACCTTCGTGCTGTTTTTTAGCATGCTAGTGAGTCTGGTCTTCACTTTATTCTGGGCAAATGTAAATTCAGGTGAACACGAATTCCCTTTTCTTGGTGATATCTTAGATGCTGAAGGTCTCCAACCTGATCCACAGAAGATATATTACACATGTCTATACACCCCTCAACCAGCCTTACAGATCTACAAACGTTGCTTGGGATGGTCCAGTTCCTGAGTCGTTTCGTTCCTAACTTAGCATCGATAGCAGCTCGTCTCTGAGTGCTCTCCAAGAAGTGAATTGTCTAGAGTCCTGAGTATTAGTCTGCCGTAGAGGGCATCAAGGAGGCAATTGCGGCTCAATTACAGTACTTTGACAGTACCCAGCCTGTAACCATTCAGGTGGACACCTCACAGAGGGGTTTAGGTGGTGTTCTCACAAGCTAATGATCCAGTGGAGTTCGCCAGCAAGTTGTTAACCGCAACTGAGAGTCGTTACTCCAACATTGAGAGGGAAATGTTAACTCTCCTGTTTGGCTTGGAGAAGTTCCATTATTATGCTTATGGCTGGCACGTTGTTGTGGAATCCGACCACAAGCTGCTAGAAGCTATCTTTAAAAAGCATGTGTCAAGCACACCACCCTGCATTGCTAGGATGATGCTGTGCATACAAAGGTAGGATGCACAAATCAAATGTGTCCCTGGAAAGCACATTCCCATCACTGATGCTCTTTCAAGAATCAGCTCATGTTTTGTTCAAGCCGTGTAAGGGCTTGATGTATCTGTGCACGAGGCCCGTCTTCATCTTAATGCAAGCCCAACGAGAGTGTCCCAGGCAAGAGAAGAAACTGAAATCATTATGCACGGATGGCCCAAAAAGAGATCTGACTGCCTGCCTACCTTCATGCTTACTGGAACTATCAAGATGAGCTCACTGTAGCTGATGGCCTGATCCTGAAGGGCACACGTATTGTCATCCCTGAGTCTCTTCAACGTGATGTCCTGAAACAGCTACATTATGCCCATCAGGGTGCTGAGAAATGCAAGCTCAGGGCAAAGGGATGAGTGTTCTGGGCAAACATCAACCATGATATTGAAGAGCTGGTGAAGAACTGCCCCCCATGTCAGCGTCACCAGAAGTCGAATGTCAAGGAACCTCTGCCTCATGATGTGCAGCAGAAGCCATGGAACACCTTAGGCTCTGATATATTCCACTGGAACAATGCCAACTACTTGTTAGTTGTTGACTACCATAGTGAATTTCCTGTGGTAAAAAAGCTCGCAAGCATCCAGTCATCCACAGTCATTGCACACCTGAAGTCTATCTCCGAACAACATGGAATGCCAAGTAAACTGGTAACTGACAATGGCTCACAGTATACATCTGCCGCCTTCCAAGAGTTCAGTGGTGTGTATGGATTTACTCATGTCACATCCAGTCCACTTTCTCAAGGCAGCCAAATGCCAAAAGAAGGCTTACTTCAAGGTAGAAAAGCTTTTAATAAACGGCTCACTCTATTGAGCCCTGGAAAGAGCTCTTTTTCCTCTGTGCGGATGTTTAATGAACAGTTAGGTTTAGATATGTTTAATTGACTCTCTTGTTCCGTAGTACAGCTCAACCATTGCTTAATTGCTACCGCCGGTATCCCAATTTTTACCCAGTCAGTAAACACCACACAAAAACAAGGTAAGGTAAGTCTGAAGTAATGAGTAAATTGTGTTGTGTGTGTTCTTGTATTTTTGTAGTAAGTTTGTTCACATGCATTCATATCTAATTTTAGCTCTGTCAACAAAAGAATATATACCCTAAGTAATGATGTCTTGCTGCACAGTGTGTGCTAATAGTATAAACAGGCCCTTTACTTATTTATTTATTTATTGTTTATTTATTTGGAATATTGTGACTTCGCCCTCTGAAGAGAATCTAAATGTACAAAATTATATCGCTTAATGTGAGGGTTAAACGGTTCGAGAAAGCAAAGACAGGTGTTTTGCTGGCTACATCAGATATAATTTTTTGGCAAGAAACTTATTCCTTGCGCAATACTATCGGAAGATGGGAGGCAGAATGGGGAGGCAAAATCGTATCTAGCCATGGATCTTCTCATAGCAGAGGAGTTATGATTCTTTTTAAACCACAACTTGATGTAAGCATTGAAAAAATGTGACCTCACACAGGAAAACATACACTAACAGATACCCGTTTAACAGATAAAAGCGTTTAGTATCTGTTTAAACGCTTCATAAAATCCGTTTAAAGTCTTCACCAAATCGTTTAAACGGTAAGGCCATCCATTTATCTTATAATCTAAAAGCGTTAAAACGGCAAACGGGATCGTTTAAAATTCACCATTTGATGGCAGCGGTGTTTCCTAAACAAACCGTTTGAAAACGGCCATGAGGTACCGATATCCATTTATTGACCTAACAAACGGTCTAAACGGCCGCTATCCGTTTATAACAAATGTTTGTAAGGGAACCGAGTTCATAAAAATTATCAGATGAAGAAAATGGCCTTCAATAGAAAACTCGAACTGCTTACATAATTTGTTAAGATCGTTTTAACAGCTGATCATGCCTGTGACGATATTTCGTTTGTTTCACATGAAGTGCTTACCGCTGACTTGAGAGTGTAACCCGGATGAAAGCGTGTTTAGTGCATTAACAGTTGTGTTCACGTATCGCGTGTTTGTCCGCCGTTCTCGTTTTTCTGTAATCCGTCGCCCGACCTTCCAACAACGTTACATGGTGTCAGGAATAGTTCTTACCTGCGTGGTCCTCGCTTGTTTGTCGGTGCATGTTTTTCTTGTTGCTCGGAGTTCCACAAACTTCGCGAGTATGTTGGATGGAGAGTCAAGCGGAACAACTCTTGTTGCTCCCGCTGTTTTATAGAATGTACCGTTTCCTTTGAAGCTTGAAACTAAAGAAAATTTGGCGAGTAACTGGAAGTGTTTTCGACGAGTGTGGTCTAATTATGAAATAGCGTCTCACTTGGTAGAGCAACTGAAAGAGGAGAGGACGGCAGCGTTGCTCACATGCTTGGGAGCTGATGCATTGGAGATCGTAGATGGTTTGAATTTCGCCAATGATGAGGAGCGCAAGGACATTGATGTGGTTCTGGAGAAATTAGAGGTGTTTTGTGTCGGCGAAACTAACGAAATTTACGATATCAGTTCAACAAGCGTGAACAGGAGTCGGGCGAGTCCATTGATTTGTATGTTGCAGCACTTCGCACCTTGGCGAAGACTTGTAATTATAGTATGCTTTTGGATAGTCTCATTCGCGACAGAATAGTTGTTGGAATAAGGGACAATGGCACTCGAAAGCGACTTCCACAGGAGGCAAAACTCAGACTTAATAAATGCATCAATATTTGTCAATCTAGTGAAGCTACAGCGGCACAGCTTCAAGCAATGGGGAATCAGGAAGACCTCAGGTTTGTTGCTGACGAAAAGCAAAACAGCAAGTCACCAGAAGCCGGTTCATAAAATGCAAGAAAATTCTTCCTCTGAAGAATATCTTTTAACTGTCAGTGCCGAGTCAGTGGACAGTGTTGATTCTCAAGTTGTATGCAAAGATGGTAGTTAATGGTCATGATATCCAGTTTCAGTTAGACAGTGGAGCAACAGTCAATGTGCTACCTGCAAGAGAGTACAAGAGGATTTGTGGTGACCCTGAGTTTAAGGAACGGAAAGACTCTGAGGCAGTTCTCAGTATGTACAATGGCACTGAAATACACCCACTTGGAAAGAGGAGGATAAGTTTGCGTAATCCAAAGAACAATGGGAAGTATAATGTTGAATTTCAGATTGTTAGTGAAGAGAATAAGCCTGTTCTTGGAGCATCTGCTATTCAGGGTATGGAACTTATTACTGTTAACATACAGAATATTCTGACTGTTGATCAATTTGCTAGTCGAGAGACACTGGGTTACACAGTTAGTGAAGTGGTTGCACAATTTAAAGATGTGTTTGAGGGTGAGGGTATGCTGATGGGCAAGCTGCACCTTCATGTGGATCAGAGTGTACACCTGCAGTTCAACTTCCAGCTCGTAAGCCACCTGTTGCACTGAAGGAGAAGTATCAGGCAGAACTGGAGAGGCTGGTTGAGAAAGGAATCATTGCGAAAGTCTCAGAGCCAACCGATTGGATATCGTCCACAGTGGTGGTCATGAAGCCCAATGGAAAGATCCGTCTCCGTCTTGATCCAAGGCCTTTAAATAAAGCCCTGAAGAGGAAGCATTATCCCATGCCAGTTGTTGATGATTTCTTGCCTGACTTCTGGCATGTGCAGTTAGATGATGAAAGCAGCAAGTTGACAACTTTTGCAACACCGTGGGGGCGTTTCCGTTGGCTGCGAATGCCTTTTGGCATAGCACCTGCACCAGAGGAGTTCCAGCGCAGACTTAATGAGGCACTTGAAGGACTTGATGGAGTCAGAACCATTGCATATGACATTATTGTCTTTGGTGTTGGTGACACAGATGAAGAAGCCCTGGTAGACCATGATCGTAAATTGATGGCTTTGTTACAGTGTTGTCGTCAGAGACACATCAACCTGAACAAGGACAAGATGAAGTTCAAACTAGCCCAGCTGTCGTATGTTGGCCATGTTGTTTTGGCAGAGGGTTTAAAGCCTGATCCAGCCAAAGTTGAGGCGATAGTAAAGATGCCACCACCTACTGACAAGCAAGGTCTTCGAAGAATTATGGGGATGGTAAACTACTTGCAGAAATTTGCACCTGGGTTGTCGGAGCTTACCACTCCTATCAGAATCTTGCTTAAAGATGATGCTGAATTTGTTTGGGAAGAAAGTGTCCAGGGCGAGTGCTTCAAGTGTGTTAAAGCAGTGAAAGCTTCTGCACCTGTTTTAAAGTACTTTGACCCAAGTGTAGAAGCTGTATTGCAGTGTGATGCTTCTCAACATGGTCTGGGAGCTTGCCTGATGCAGAATGGGCAACCAGTTGCTTATGCTTCTCGTTCTCTAACAGTAACTGAGTGCAATTATGTTCAGATGGAAAAGGAACTCTTAGCTACAGTTTTGGGCGTCAAGAAGTTTGAGTCTTATCTTTATGGCAGAAAGTTCAAGGTGGAGACTGACCATAAACCATTGGAGTTGATACTTAAGAAGAGTTTGTTGAGTTCTCCAAAGCGTCTTCAGAGAATGATGCTGCGTTTGCAAAACTTTGATTTTGAAGTGGAGTACAAGAAAGGCACTCTTCTCCATCTGGCCGACACCCTCAGCAGACCGTACCTTCCACATGGTCAGATCAAGTGTTCAAAGGAGGATGTCTTTCTTACAGTGAATGTTAGATCTCCTGTTGAGGAAGAAATTGAAGCTGTTGATGCATTGAGTTTTGTATCAATCAGCCCTCAAGGCCTTGACAGAGTTCAGCGCGCAACCGAGGCAGATAGTGAAATGGTGCTCCTGAAAACCGTCATTCAGACTGGGTGCCCGGACACTAAGGAGGAAGTTCCAGTCAGTATCCAGGGCTATTTCCATTTCCGAGATGAGCTGCCTGTTCAGGATGGTTTAGTGCTAAAGGGTGAAAGATTGGTAGTTCCACAGAGTATGAGGGAGGAAATTAAGCAGAAACTGCACCAGAGTCATCTTGGTATTCAGGGTTGTTTGAGGAGAGGAAGAGAAGTGGTTTACTGGCCTGGAATGAACAAGGACATTGAGGATTTAATCTCATCTTGTTCTGTTTGCAAGAGTTACCAAACCGATCAACAGAAAGAGCCAATGATCAGTCATGAAATTACGAGCAGACCGTGGGAGAAAGTTGGCTGTGATCTCTGACTTTGAGGACAAGCATTATTTAGTTTGTGTGGATTACTACTCAGATTACTTTGGGGTGGACAGGATCTTTGGGAAGAAAGGCAAGGAGGTTATTTCAAGGCTGAAGTCTCAGTTTGCTAGACATGGAATACCTGATCAGCTTATAAGTGACAACGGACCACCTTTCAGTTCAAGAGAGTTTCAGGAATTTGCACTAGCCTATGAGTTTGAGCACCTCACAAGCTCCCCAAGGTACCCTCAATCTAATGGCAAAGTTGAGAATGCTGTTAAAACTGCTCAAAATATCATGAAGAAAGCCCATCTTGCAGGAACAGATCCAAATTTGTCTTTATTGGATTATAGAAACACTCTGACTGAGGGGGTTGGAAGCTCTCCCGCTCAGAGATTGTTTGGTCGGAGAACCAAAACTTTGGTCCCAACTTCTTCAAGACTGCTTGTTCCTGGATTGGTACATGGTGTTCCCCACAAGCTAAAGGAGAGGTAAGTCAAACAGGCTTACTACTATGACAGAGGTGCCAAAGAGCTGAACAGATTGAAACCTGGAGATGTAGTGCGTGTGAAGCTAAGACCTAACTCAAAGGAGTGGACAAGGGCTGCTGTTGATAAGGAAGTTGACATTAGGTCATATCAGGTCCGTACAGAAGATGGGCGTACCTACAGGAGGAACTGTAGACACCTCAGACAGACCAGAGAGCCGTTCCTAAGAACACCATTTGTGGAACCGCAACCAAAAGGAGTAGTCTCCAGTAGCAATGTTGCTGCTCCGAAAGTACCAACTAGAAAGCCTGCTTCCGAAGTACCAACCAGAAAGCCCGTTTCTGAGGTACCAACCAGTTCTTCTCTCATTCGGCCAGAGTCAACCAGTGTGCAAGCGACTGAATCCGGTGACATGGTCTCAGTCCCTGCTTCTGGAGTCTCTACCAGTGCGCCAGCAGTGACTGTTACCACCACTAGAAGTGGCAGAGTCGTTAAGAAACCAGTCAGATATGACTCTTGAACAATGATAGGACTTACGAACATTGAGTAGGACTTTGAACTCTCACTAGAACTTATTTTCTTTCTGGCTAGTGTTTTTTTAATTTATTTATTTTATTTTGTTTGTTTTTTCTTTTTTTGCCAAGGGGATGTGATGATATTTCGTTTGTTTTACATGAAGTGTTTACCACTGACTTGAGAGTGTAACCTGGATGAAAGCGTGTTTAGTGCATTAACAGTTGTGTTCACGTATCAAGTGTTTGTCCACCGTTCTCGTTTATCTGTAATCCGTCGCCTGACCTTCCAACAACATTACAATGCCAAATGTTAGAATGGATATAGAACATATCTACAGCTAGCTAAGAAAGTAATCCTTACCAAAATGATCCTGATGATGTGCCAGAAAAAGCTGCATTCTTTGTCTGTTCGTTCAGTAAGAACACTGGCAAACATTTTGAGCTTTTCACCTTGATTTTGTTGTCTGCTCGAGGAAAATTATGCAGTTTCGTCTGTCTCTCACTGCATGAATGGATGATTGACGGTTCAGCCAATCAGTGAATCATGTCAACAAAGTAAAAGCGTTGTCAAGGTGACTACTCGGCTTTCTCTCGATCCCTACTCATCATGAACACAAATCAATCCAAAAATGGCGGAGTCTACAGAGGCGAATTTTGATCAAGCTGAGAATGACAAGATATCAAAAGTGGAGAAGGTTGTGGATGTTCTCAGGGCATCAAAGGTGGCCACTGTTCCCAACAGTTTTCGCTGAAAGCCGTGATGGCGGATGTAAACAACTGCCTCGAACTCTCTCACGCAGAGCTTGATTTGGTCGTATTGGCTAACATTCAAGCCTTCACCTGCTTTGAATCAACTGGCGAGAAAAGAAAGAGAAGTTCACGGTGCTATTTCCTGTTTCAGTCCCTTCCTATTTGCAAAGAAATGTTCCTAATTCTCTATGCAATGAGTTACTCGCAGTTTCGCCGACTGAAGGAACATTACGAAAGTCATGGGATTTCGCAACGAGTCCATGGAAATAGCAAGAGACTTCCTAAGAACACCCTTCCACATGCCATTGTCGAAAGATGTCAACACCTTCTTGAGCAATTTTGTTAAGGAAAATGCTGTGCTTCTACCTGGAAAGATTCCTGGTTTCAAGAACGACAACATTTACACTTCTTTCTTCCAGTGAAACGAAAATGAACGTGTGGCGTTCTTTCCAAACAGCATGTGAAGCAGCAGATAAATGAGTCGTCAACTATTCTAAATTCAAGGACTTATGGGAACAATTTCACCCTGCTGTTGTAGTAGCAAAGCCTATGAGCGATCTCTGTTTCACCTGACAGCAGAATATGTCAAAACTATACTCCGATCTGCTAATCTTTCCAAGAGCGAAAAGTCAGCTTGTGTCCAGAGTCAACAATAACATTTGAATTGTGTTCAACCTGAAAGGGAACTGTGTAGAGAAGTCTGCAAGGAGGCAAAAAACACGGTGGAGAACACAATCGAATTGAATGAAAGCCACGATGCCTGTTCTCTCAATGGTACCATGCATTATTCTTTCAACTTTGCACAGCAGGTTCATATTCCGTGCAATCCCATTAAGCCAGGTCCAATATACTTTAAAACCCCACCAAAATGCGGCATTTTTGGTGTCACGTGCGAGGCAATTCCTCAGCAAGTTAACTAATTAACCTCATAGATGAAGCAGTTGATGTTGACAAGGGTGCAAATATCACAATTAGCTACATGCACCATTATTTCGAGAATCATGGCCTTGGCGAAACTGATGTCCACCTACATGTAGACAATTGTTCAGGCCAGAATAAAAATAACTTTTTTATCTGGTATCTAGCATGGCGAACAATTCTGCAACTTCATAGCTCTATCAGTTACTCATTTCTGGTTGCGGGGCACACAAAGTTTGGATTGCTGTTTTGGGATGATCAAAAGGGCATACAGAGTAAATTGTGTCATCCCTCTACGAATTTGCCAAGACGGTTGAGACGTCAAGCACTACTTGGGTAAACAAAACCCAGTTAGTTGGAACACATGATGGGAGAGTAATTGTTCCTGCATACAACTGGTCAGCATTTCTCGAACAGTACTTTTTTAAAGTTCCAAACATTAAAAGGTATCATCACTTGAGATTTTCCAAAAATGAGCCTGGTAAAAATGTATTTTGAAGAGTTTAACTCATCTGCTGAACAGTCTCTGATGCTGCTAAAGAACAATGCAATCTTGCCTTCTCCCTCAGTCCTCCGACTCAATTTGCAACCTCAAGGATTAAGTCAAGAACGAAAACAGTATCTTTACAGGGAAATCAGGCAATTTTGCAAGCATGGAATGGAGGACCTTGTTGCACCAGCACCATAACCTTGCTACACCTTTGAACTGATTCAGATAGTATTGTTATGATAATTTTGTTACTTAAATTGCATAATTGAACATAATGCTCTTTTAAATATGTTGTATTAAAGGTTGAGGGAAAGCACATCTGCAATTGTTTGTTTTCAAGCGGGTTGTACGGGGGGGGGGGGTCCTCTGGCATGGTTCACAGAAAATATAAATAGAGGATCATGTACCACAAATAGAAAATTTCATTTCCTGAATCACAAAAATAACCAAGTTAAAACTCTGCATATGAGCCGTGGCTAGTCCATTACAGGGTTATACTAGGTTGGAGAGAGGCACTGTGAGAGTTAAGTGTCTTGTTAAGTCACAGCTTTACATGTCGCGAATAGCAAAGAATATTGTCCTAAATTTGTTTCATGGAAAATAAAATCAGCTAATCACGGATCAAGAAAATACCCGTTTGACCCTTTATTCAACGAAAGTAGGATCAGTAACTCTTTCTAGAGGGTCAAGGAGGACCTTGCATTGAGTGACTATAAATACACAGATCAGAACATTGATTGATAGCTATTTGTTTATTCGAACAGTCAACTTTGTGCCACTTTTTACCCAGAATTGTATTAAAAAAGAAGCAGAGTTAATCAATTTCTAAAATGTTACTTTATTTATTTATTTATTCAACTTGCTATAATAACAACTGTCATAAACGCTTCACATTACTTATCCATTTAAATGGTATGGGAAAACATTTAAGTGGTCTGGAAGCTGTTAACTATATGTTTACTATCCATCCGTTTTTATCTGTTTAATGGATATTTGTTAAAGTTTTCCTGTGTGATGTCACAAATTATATCAGATGATCATGGGAGATATATTTTAGCAGAGATTTTTATTGAGAACACAAAGGTTATGCTGGTTAATGTTTAAGCACCGAATGATACAAACCAACAAGTTGTATTCCTGAGGGACCTTTCAAAAAATATGCTCAGCAAATATGATGATGAAAATCTTGCATTAGGGGGCGATTTTAATTGCATAATCAGCACTTTAGACAAAAGAGGTGGCAAACCTGTTGACATTAGAAAAGCATCGACTATTGAACTGAACGCTTTGAATTAAACGCAAAATCTGCTCAATTCCTGGCGCTACAGAAACCAGCACTCTTTTGGTCCCACATGGGCGAACCCCTCTATGAAAATAGAATATAGACTGGATAACCTGTTTCAAATCCACCGGGTATTCAAATTTACGCGAGCAACAACCCCAAACATTTATTCTGACCATTCTGCTGTCATCCTCTCTATAGGGACCTTAAGATACAAGGACTGGAAGGCTAGGACGGGGAAGGCAGTGGATGCGGCAAACTTTCGCAGTCCCTCATAATGCTAGACAAATACTTTCTATACATCAACATGATAATTTATTCTATATTCGTTTTCAGTAATTTTATCTCATTGGTGCAAGATAAAATGGAAATAGAAAGATACATTGCTGCCACGGTGAATGGTGAGGGCGAATTTCGACAGAAGTGGAAATTCTTCTTCACCAGTTAAGGCGTGCCTATGAAGTAATTATGCAGTAAGTTTTTTCTTTTCTTTCTGTAAGTAATAACAGTATTAATGTAAGTCCTCAAGTAGCGTAATGTGCAAGTAGGTTATGCCTTAATATGTATAAGAAATAACAAAAATAACAGAGTTAAATAATAATAGATATTAATTGTAATCAACGTGAAAAGCATATGTGAACATCAGCTGTAAGTAGAGTACTGTAAACTGGTTCTATGTAATGTTTAGATTGTATCACAGTATGCAGATTGTAATGTGTAGTTTGTGTTATGTAAGTTTTAGTGTAATTCTTAAAAAAAATAAAAACAATATATTATTCCAACCCCCTGTATCGCCGGGATGGTGAACTTCTTGATGAATGGAGGCCCCCTGCCCTCTTTCAATGCCTTAACTTTGATGTCTATGTTAAGCTGGATCTCATCACAGCAAGTCGGCAGCACAAGAATTCGCCCAAAAAGATCACAGGTAGTTTGACACATTTAGTTTCTTCATTCTCTCGCATGGTGGCATCAATGATGTCGTTTCTGGTATTAATGGATAGACTAAGTGTTGCAGAATTCATGTTTCTTCAAATCAACAGTGCCCAAAACACTGAAAAAAACAAAGCTCTTTTCCTCTAGGCTTGTAGATGGCCTCAATAGAACCACACAGACAGCAAATGGAACTGTTCCATCCTCCAGTGGTACCCAAATAGTTTCTGCCTCAGTCCTTTTCAGAACTACCTATTCACAAGAGGTCGACTTCCTGCACCAGGTTACGTTGCAGTGCAGAATCCAGTAAGTGGTTCTCTTTTGTCAAAGAAAGTTTCTTAGAATAGCTCTCAATGCAGACCTCTTCTGTAAGCACATTTGCTGGTTAATTATCAACTTCAAGTTGATATAGATACAGAGTAAAACCTAAAAGGCATGTCTCCAACAGAATCTCTGCCAAGATCAAAGGCTTTTAGTTTAGGGATAGTGCAGTCATTATTGTTTTCCACGGCTGTACAATTTTCTCACAAGTCTATTAAGGCTTGAAACTGAAGAGGACAGTAAACAAAGGAGATTTGCAAATAATGTCCTTGGCTCTCCATTGGAACATGAAATACCTCTCTCACCTGATTCATTTGTGCCTGCATTTCACCACTAGCACATTTACCATAATTGCATGGTGCCCTTGGCCTATATATGGAATTACATGGTCACGCGCTTTGTGTTACGTTTTACTTTAGTGTATGATAACGAGCTTCGTTTTCATATCACTGATGAAGGCTTAAGCATTAGCCGAACTTAGGGCTTCCTTTATTTGTTTGTAATTAAATTAAAATAATTAATAAAGCAGTTCTGTGGTTAACTACATAGCCAAAGTTTATCCAAACATTTGTTATTCCTTGTCAACCACCTTCTCAGCAAATAGAGCAAGCCCAAAAAATGATGTTTATTGTTATGCCATGAATGCAATTCTAATCAATTTGCACTCACATTAAAGCACCAACAGCCAAAAGAGTGACTAACATAAACTTTAACCCTTGCACATAAAAGCAGCCTTTTTAGGTAATGAAAATGATTTTCTTCATTATTTTACACTTCATATCAAAGCTGTAGGATTGATGACTGTATTTAAGAAACGTTGTGTTTGGCTTAAATGATGAACACAATTTTCTTTCTGACTGATGTGTTTTTCTACATCCTAGAACGAGTCTTGACAGAAAGAGAAAATATTCACCACCTGATGGGCCTCATGCCTCAGAAGACAAGTGTAAAACAAAACATTGATCATATATCATACAGAGCAATTTCAATCATTTCACCAGAATTGTAATGATACAATACTGTGACAAATGTCTTAATACCACTTTAATATGTCAAAAGAGCATGGCATGCAAGATATGTTGTTAATATGTTGCAAGAGCATGGCATGCAGTCCATGCATTGCATGATGCAGACAATAACCATGCGCACTAACACCAAAACTAAGTAGGCACTGTCAGTATTAGAGTAGGAAAGATACATTTAACAGATTGCAATAGGATCAAGCTCAAGTCATATGTTATGATATCAAGACTAATATTTTTTCAAAAATCATGCTTCCGGTTGTTATTATGAAACGGAACCTTTGATCATTTAATGTATGTACACTACTTCTCAGGAATAATTAATTAAACTTCTCATTGGTAGTGATTTTTCTTTTATTATTGAAACTAATGTTTTTTTTAAATTTGAATTTAAGTTTAAATAGCTTATTCTGTTATAATTTTACTTTTGTCTGTAACTCTCGGAGATCAATTAAAGGGTTGTTTAACGTTACAAACATATTAGGTTATGGGCCCAGGATGATGTTGTCGATGTTGTCAACTAGTTGAGTTGAGTCGTGCTTGAGGTGAACAATGGCTGTGGATTTTGAATTTAAGAGTAGGTTTTTCGAATTTGTGATGAGATTGATTGGACACACTTAGAACACCAGCTGGGAGGGACTAAGCCATCCAGATGTAAACTGCTTAGCCTAGCCTGGGGCCGAGAACAAGACCTCTTATGTGTCGTTTTAAACATTGAAGAGGGTAGCAGCATGACCAAAAGGAGCATTCTGTCTCAACTCGCCAAGGTATACTATCTATTAGGCCTAGCCTCACCAAACACACTGAATGGGAAGCTACTATATCGTGACTTACCCTTGGATGCTCAACTACCAGAACCGCTGCTAAAAAGCTGGAAGGAATGGAGCAACACCTTAAATGATGACTTGACAGTTTCATGCCCACTTGCACCATATCACCAGTCAATCTCTCAAATCATGTTACATGCTTTCAGTGATGCAAGCATCCACAGACTCAGCACAAACTCAATGCGTCACAGAAAGCCTCAATTGCACAAAGTCCCACATCGCAAAACGTACCTTGACCATTCCCTGGCTGGAACTGATAGCCAGACACCATGACAACTTCACGCTGCTCTAAGTGTGTACCCCAAATTCTGGGGTCATTGAGCATTCATATGTTCATGCTATTGTTCTTACTCATCACTTATTCATAACGATGTTCTGCCGACAACACGGCATGTTTCCGAAGAGCACAAGCTCTTTGATGTTGGCAAGAGATTTTTCTTTTATTAACAGAAAAGAAATTAAACCCTAGGGACTAACGTCTGCTTGATTGATTTTAAATTCATAGCATGTGTTGCCACAGCTGGTGCCACCATTCTTGTCAATTTCAAACTTGAACCAGATATCTTTAATGACGAAGGGAGGTTTTTGTCAATTACCACAGAACGACCGGACACATCAGTCAATATTTAAGTTGCCTTTAACATTCTCTGTGTAAAATCCTTTCCACTGATGGAACTAAGGCAAGCAAATAATGAGGAAGCCTATGTGCATCGAGCGTGATGAGCGTCATGGGATGTGACAAGACACGGCAATTGGTCAGTTCCAGACAGTTGACATGACAACCGGACAAAAAATTGCGGTGTTCTTGCTCACAAAGCTCGCTTGATCAAAACAACAGCTGTGTTTACTAACAAGAGTCCGGAGAATTACGTAAACCACACATGCTTGGGGCTAAACATGGCTGCAAGGAGGAAAATTGTAAAACTCGCTGAGTTTTTTTAATATAAAATACAAAAACTTAACAAGTTACATGCCACAGTTGGCTACTTCAAAAAAGTAAGTTAGTTTGCCCCCGCTTACAATTAAATGAAAGTGTGGTACAACTTCTGTGTAAATGTCAGGATGCTTAATATTGACCAAATATTTTTGAAGCTATCTGCATCAGCAAACTACTTCTAAGTTGGTCATCTATGCAGTGTAACACACACAGGCTTAGCAATCAATACTCTATTTTTAGAACACTTCAGAGCCTGTGAAAAGTACCGAAATCCCAGGAAGAGAAAACGACAGAGATGCTTTCCTTTGTGACCAAATAGCAAATAGTGTCATAGATGAAGAAACCCACCGCTACCTGACCTCTCAAGTTCCTAAAGCTGGTCGTTTCTACATTCTGCCCAAAAATTCATAAACCTGGAAATCCCAAAGACCCATCGTCTCTGCTAATGGACACCCTACTGAAAAATTTGGTCAGTTTCCACCTTAATCCTCTAGAACAGACTCTACCTTCTTACATAAAGAACACCATCCATCTCCTTAACAAGCTCAAAAATCTTGACGTCCCTCCTGCCAATGCTATCCTTGTTACCCTGGATGTATCATCTTTATACACCAACATCCCCACCAACGAGGGCATTGACGCATATAGAAAATTCCTGGATCAACGAACTGACAAATCTGTTCCTACTGAATCTATTTGCAATCTAATGCGAATGATCTGGACCATGAATAATTTCGTCTTCAACAGTGAACATTTCATTCAACAACACGGAACTGCGATGGGCACCAGAATGGCACCAGCTTTCGCCAACCTTTTCATGGGGGAATTTTGAAGAAAAAGCACTTGGAGGCTTTCAAGACAAACCTTTGTTTTGGTTTTGCTACATTGACGACATATTTATGGTTTGGACAAATGGGAATGAAAAGCTTGATACTTTTATTGCTTACTTGAACAACATCCACTACTTCTATTCCCTTTTTAGATGTCAATATTCAACTCCATAACGGTAAAATAGAAACGGACCTCTATTACAAACCTACTGATAAACACCAATACCTGCTATACTCTTCAAGCCATCCATTCCACACCAAGAAATCAATTCCCTACAGCCTAGCTCTCCCGTTACACCTTTAACATCCGAGCAACAGAACTTGAAATGTACTTAATGAGGATATAAGAACCATTTCGTTAAAAGCCAAATTGCAAGAGCTAAACGTATCCCAAAAAATGACACCTTGAATGAACATCATCAAGACACACCCAAACCTACCAGAGTTCCATTTATCGTCACGTATAACCCGGCCCTACCTAACATCTGTGAAATTCTTCACAAGAAACAACCCATCCTCGGTTCAACAGAACGCTCACATAACATCTTCAGCGAAACGCTAGTTGTGGCCTTCGCGATTTATTGGTTTGCGCCAAGCTTAAAAGTCCCGAAAGTAATACACTCCGCCATCCTCCTGGTACTTTCTGTTGCAATTCGAGACACGGCTGTCTCACTTGCCCTAACATCAAACCACCTACACATTCAGCACCACGGGTGAGACACGGGAGATCAAACAACACATCACATGCAAATCAAACAATCTTACTTATATGATTGAATGTAAAAAATGTAAAAAACAATACATTGGAGAAACCAAACGTAGCCTTCGCAAACAATTCACTAAACACAGGCAAGCTACAAATAATTCTGATCACGCCTGTGCTTCAGCAGCAGTACCTACGCATTTCAACTTGTCTTCGCACTCCGTCAAGGACATGCTACTTATCCCTCTAGAACTTCAAGTAGCCAATAATCCCTCCCATAGAAAAGCCAGAGAGGCCTATTTTATACAAAGAGGTCAAATGTTAACACCTTATAGCATCAACCAACGAAATGAATGCTAATTTTGGCCGTTTTATTTACTGTAATTTTTTTCTTTTCTTTTCTTTCCAACCTGTACCATATATCATTTATTTATTCACTCTATTACTCTCTTTATTACTCTTTATTTACCTATATTTTCAGCCTATAGCTTTGTACCATACATTTGTTTTTCTTTTTGTACTATACATATAATATTACCTACTAGTTAAATATTAACTGCCATTGTATACTATAATTCAAATTTAGAGCCGTTATTTTCTCTGTATTAGTACTGGCCCTGAAGAAGACTAGCTCTGCTAGTCGAAATATTGACCCATTAAAGTTTCAATTGCCTTCGCCATAGTACCAGCCTTACTAACAAATTGGTTTTGTTTACACTTCAAGTGATGTCTGGTACGTGAATTTCTACAAGAGATCCGGCAACTGAGTGGCCAAGTTGTTTTGCTCAATGATGTGTAGTTCTCCTGCATTCAATCATTTGTTACATGGCACAGAATGTTAAAGTAAGCTTAATATTTGACCTATTCATTCCAAATTTGCACACCAGAAAGATCTTTGAGAGACCTTCACATTGGAAGCATAAAATCATACCCCCTCCTATATTAGACTTGATTAACCACCCCCAAGTTTTTGAAACTTTTGTGCTTTACAATTTTAGAGTAAAGTAAATACCTGTTAAAAAGCTCCTCACCCACAGCTGCAATTTAAGCTACTGTTTAGGGGTATACCCAATATATACATGTACAAGGAACAAGGTATTTTTGAATGTTTTCACTTTTTTACTTTGGAGACTCCATTTCAATTTGTAACATCTAGTATGTTTGTTGTGTTGATTTAGGACATATCCCAAAAATACCTTTCCACTGGTGTATTACTTATGGTCTTTTGATGTACTGTTATCATTTTAGAAAAGTACAGTTTTTGTACTAAACAGAAGAATCCAGTCAGTGGTTCTTTGTTTTTTAGACTTTAAAGGGAAGAAAACCAATTCCCATTGAACTTTTCTCTTGCCATCAGAGTACTCTTATACCGATTCCAAACAATCTTTAACTGGACAAAACTGACCTTTTCTGCCATGACTGGAACTAAATCAACAAATGCAATCAAATACAGCTGTTTCCAAGGTTAACATCCCAAAGCCTAGGTGCTCATGAACATATAAAATAAGGAATTAGAGTCAAGAATTCAACAACAAAGCACACCAAACACAAAGAGAAGGTCAAACTCGACAAGGAAGCACACCCAGATGCAAGGCAAAGTTAAACTCGGCTCCTGAAAACCACATGGTCGATGAAAATTATGACATTCGCCGGAATAATTTTTTTTTTTTGGGGGGGGGGGGCAAATTTGTGTCCTTGAATAGACAGTCCAAAATTCTTGATTGTGACAGCATTATAAAGACGTTCTTTGTCGAACGCAATTACATAAAGGAATTACTTTTTGTAAGGAATGATGGTTTCCACCACCACACTGCATGTATTTGCAAAACCTAAGAGGGAATGTTCTCGGTTACAAGATGGCTATGTGGGTGGTGAAAGAAAATATACAGCAGTCTTCAGGGCAAAATTCTAATTTTGAATTTCAATTACTGTTAGTGTAAGTTAAAAATTAATAACGATAATACTATCATCCAGTACTTCCTTGGACATGATCTTTTTGATGTGAATCATGTGCTTTGCAGAACTTGTGCATTTCTTCAAACCAATAGATTGTCCTGCACTCTCAAGGCCTCACGCACGCTGTTGGTGCACAAATCAAAATCTGCCAAATTCAGAAGAAAATTTGTTTTAGAATTGCTGTAATTCACAGGTTATTCACTTGATCCTCTTCCAATGAACTCCAACTTGTAGCGATTTTTATGTAGTTTCCTTACATCTTAGTTACGTCTAGGGCACTGGGGTAGGACAGGTTGGACCTCAGCCTACCACGGGGACATGGACGACCCCGCCCACCAGAGTCTGGGGTGACACCTATGGCAAGTGTTCGCAGCCCCGCAGCCACCCCCGCTAGGGTTACAGTATACTGTATCTAGTGGCGGCGCCACGGGCAGGTGGAGCTCGCCAGCCTAGGAAAGCAGTTTACCTCGGGGAAGGAAAACCCTCATCAAAAACCTCTGCTGCCTTGCGGCTATATTCACCCATGGAAAAGGCTTCAGGAGTAAACCTCGAGGAAAAATCCGGAGTCGGAGCCCCTAAGGCAGCCTGAAGTTGTATCCAACTCGTTCTGGCAGCTCCTGCGACGGCACTGGTCCCAAACTGTAACGACCCTGTCGTTCCTTTGGCCCCATCAGTGACGTGGAGAGGGGGGACATGATACATGGGCAACAGCTTGTTCTCCATAAAACACCGCCCAGGCTAGCATCCGCTTACACCACACACCAACACACCTCGCACTACACCTGGAGAGGACACTCCAGCCACGCCCACAGTGTAGACACAACACGGAGAACGGCAGTCTACCGGTGATAAGCTACTGCTCGATTGGCGTAGAGTGAAGTGCCAGGGGTCGTTCTCATCGGTGGGAGGGACCTTCGAGTCCCATTGGACAGCTACCGCCCGCCTCAAGCTGGGCAGCCCCCAGCCAATAAGGTGCTGTCCCGCCACGGTTTGCTTTCTCCATTGGGTGCATGGAGATCAGGAGACACGACATCCGACAGGCAGACCGCAAACTTTGCACCAGGCAACAACAAAAATCAAAAGAAACCAGTCCTGAAATTAGGCTGGTGGAACGTTAGAACAATGCTGACGGGTCTCTCGGAAGACCTCCAGGACGTCAGCGACTCTAGGAAAACAGCTGTCATCAACAACAAGCTCAGGAGGCTCCATGTGGATATTGCCACCTTACAAGAAACGCGACTTGCAGACTCTGGAACACTGAGGGAGAACGATTACACCTTCTTCTGGCAGGAGAAGAGCTCCGACGAACCACGCCAGCATGGAGTGGGCTTTGCAGTGAGGAACAACCTGCTGAATATGGTACAGCCAGGCAACAACGGCTCAGAACGACTCCTCACTCTCCGCCTGAACACCACGGCAGGCCCTGTCACTCTTGTCAGCGTGTATGCTCCAACACTCTCCGCTACACCTGACACTAAAGACGTGTTTTATGATCAACTCTCAGCCACGATCAGCAACATCTCTAACAAGGAACAACTTATCCTTCTGGGTGACTTCAACGCCAGAGTAGGAGCTGATCAACGATCATGGCCTTCTTGCCTTGGAAAGTTTGGCATCGGCAAGATGAACGACAATGGCCAGAGACTGCTCGAGCTATGCGCTTATCACAACCTTTGCATAGCCAACTCCTTTTTTAAGACCAAACCTCAGCACAAGGTCTCCTGGAGACACCCACGCTCAAAGCACTGGCATCAGCTGGATCTTATCCTGGTCAGACGAACTGCCATTAAGAACGTTCTCCACACACGCTCTTACCACAGCGCGGACTGTGACACAGACCACTCCTAGGTGTGTTGCAAGGTCAGGCTCCATCCAAAAAGGTTCCACCGTGGCAAGAAGCAAGGGAACCCTCGCATCGATGTCACCAAGATGAGCCAGCCTGACCTAGTAGAGCAATTTGCTGAGAGGTTCGAGAATGAACTAGGAATCTCACAGTCAGGGGACTCCGCCACTGCAAAGTGGACCACCTTGCGGGACACGATGCACCGCACTGCCTTGGCCACATTTGGAAAAAACACTTCAAAATCACATGACTGGTTCAAGGCCAAATCAGCTGAGATGACTCCCATTATAGAAGCAAAGCGTGCTGCTCTAACAAAATACAAGCGGTCACCTAGCGAGAAAAATTTACAGATCCTTCGAGCTGCAAGGAATAAAGTCAAACACACTGCAAGACGCTGTGCCAACGACTACTGGACAGAGCTCAGCGAAACCATCCAGACTGCAGCAATTACTGGGAACATAAGAGGGATGTATGAAGGCATCAAAACAGCAATGGGACCAACCCAGAAAAAGACAGCTCCCCTGAAATCCACCACAGGGGATGTCATCACAGACAAGGGACGACAGATGGAGAGATGGGTGGAGCACTACTCTGAACTCTACTCCCGACAGAATGTAGTAACAACTACAGCCCTTGACGCCATAAAATGCCTACCTGTCATGGGAGTGCTTGACAACGAACCCACTATTGACGAACTCAGCAAGGCTATCAACAACTTGGCCTCAAGGAAAGCTCCAGGCAGTGACGGGATCCCCCCTGACCTGATTAAACACTGCAAGACTACACTATTACAGCCTTTACATGAAGTCCTCTGTGAGTGCTGGAACGAAGGGGCTGTACCACAAGACATGAGGGATGCTAAGATCGTCACCCTCTACAAAAACAAGGGAGAACGCAGTGACTGCAACAATTACAGGGGCATCTCCCTACTCAGCATCGTGGGCAAAGTCTTTGCTCGCGTCATTCTGGTCCGACTACAGAAATTAGCTGAGCGTGTCTATCCAGAGTCGCAGTGCGGCTTTCGTGCTGAAAGATCAACAATAGAGATGGTCTTCTCCCTCCGCCAGCTTCAGGAGAAGTGCAGAGAGAAGCAAATGCCCCTGTACATCGCCTTCATCGATCTGACCAAAGCTTTCGATCTCGTCAGCAGCGAGGGTCTCTTCAAAATTCTATCTAAAATTGGCTGCCCTCCTAAACTACTCAGCCTGATTGAGTTCTTCCACACCAACATCCAGGGGATTGTGCAGTTTAACGGCAGCACCTCTGAGCCATTCAACATCAGCAGCGGCGTCAAACAAGGCTGCGTGCTTGCTCCAACCCTCTTTGGAATCTTTTTTGCCTTGCTTCTAAAACATGCATTTGGCACATCAAAAGAAGGGATTTACCTGCATACAAGGTCAGATGGCAGGCTTTTCAACCTTGCCCGCCTTCGAGCCAAGACCAAAGTGCGTGAAGCTCTGATAAGAGACATGCTATTTGCTGACGACGCTGCAATAGGCTCCCACACTCAGCAAGAACTCCAGTCACTGATGGACCGTTTCTCCCAGGCTTGTAAAGACTTTGGACTTACCATCAGCCTGAAAAAGACTAACGTCCTGGGACAAGGAACAGAACCACCACCAATCATTACCATCGATGACTACGAGCTTGATGTGGTCCATCATTTCACGTATCTTGGCTCCACTGTCACCGGCACCCTCTCCTTAGACGTGGAGCTTGACAAGAGAATTGGAAAGGCAGCCACCACACTTGCACGCCTCACTACACGTGTGTGGTCCAACCCCATGCTCACAGAGAAGACCAAGATGGCAGTCTACAACGCCTGCGTCATCAGTACACTGCTATACGGTGGCGAGACATGGACGACATATGCCAGACAAGAAAGACGCCTGAACACCTTCCATATGAGAAGCCTCCGCCGCATCCTGGGAATTTCGTGGCAAGACAAGGTCCCAAACACAGAGGTCTTGTCTCGTGCGGGTCTGCCTAGCATGTTTACCTTACTCAGGCAACGCAGACTCCGCTGGCTGGGCCACGTCCATCGCATGCCAGACGGCCGCATTCCTAAAGACTTACTGTATGGTGAGCTGGCCACTGGAAGCAGACGACCCTGACCGACGGAGGCCTACTACTACTACTAGTTACGTCTCAAAAGCACTTGTGCCTTTTCCTTCAAGGAGTCAAAATCAGACATGCTCTCCATTCTAAACTTCGAAAGTAGTGTAACACATCAGGCCGTATTTTAGGCTACGCTTATCGTGCCCATTGCAGGCACGATTTGCCATTTTTGTCTTTTTGGCAAATTTTGCTTTTTGCCTAAATCGCGCCTATTGCTCCTTTTTGCGGTTTTTGCTTTTGCCATTTGCGGCAGCAAAAAATCGTGCCCTTTTTGGCTTTTTGCGTATTTTGCTGTTTTTGCTTCTGCATTTCATGCCAGCAAAAAAATTCATGCCCTTTTGGCTCTTTGCATTTTTTGCCTTTATTCCGAGTCCAGCAAACTGAGTTGGTTCAATTCCAAATGAAAGCTTACTTATATAACCATAACATATTTCTTTAATTTGATTGCTTGTTAACATTAAAGTACGCTCGATAAAATGGCGGACAAACTTTTTCGCGAGCATATGCTGTTTATGATTTTATAGCAAGATACCTAAGTACACAAGTCAAGTTTCACACAAACATGAACCCTTACTTGACATTTTTTCTGATATTTTCAATTTACCTTCATTTCCATAGATGACAGCCTGTATCCTGTGACTGCAGTGGGCTCATAAGCACTTAATTATACTAGTAGTTTCCATGGGAAATGAAGTGCTACGAGTGACTTTTATGTGGAAGATGTTTTTATGTCATTTAGGAAGTATTGTAGAGAGATAGTCAACATGAGCTACTAGATTAGAGTACTTTGCCAAAGGCTTCTGTTTTAAAAAACGTACTGAAGTCGATACAATAAACTGATCACTCATGTGAAAGCCGTTCATCGAGTATTCACGGTTGACCGCGACTGCATCAGGTCACGATTAATTTATGACAATAAGGTATTTTGTTTCAATTGATGTTCACTGAAATGCTCCTCTGTTAAACTGATGAAACTGCTTGTTAGATATTTTTAAAATGCTCCTTGAAAATCACATGACTTTAACATTGTTTCTGACATTCTGAAAGCCCATCCGCAGTCACGCTGCTACTCCACGCTGATTGGATGATTTTAAAGACTTTGTCCAATCAGGGTGTAGCAAACAGCGTGACTGTTGCTCCTTGCCAACACGAAACCCCAGCCGCCGATGGTGGTCGCTTCGAAAGCTGATATTCTCAATAATTATTTGGCGGTTAGCACTCGGATTTTAAATGGATCTTCGATTGAATGCCATGAGAAGAAGCATTTACCTTTCAGTTTATCTTGTGTTCGATTTGAAAGCCACGCGATTCATTCGAAAATGAACATTCCACCCTTGACTCCTTTCAACTTGTATGTAGTTGGAGTCAATCCAAAACCCACCAAACCTCTCAAATCCGTCATTTTGAGCCGCAAAAGTTTTGTAACGAGCTAACAGTTTAAGTGGAAGGCATAATTTTAAATTCTTTGGAAAGGTTGGGAATCAAAATGTAGACAGAATTATGTAGCATGCAAATCTCACATGTAAACAAAGACCTATTCATGATTACCTTCGCAAATGTCCAAAATTTTCGCCACTAAACTTAGAAGAAGTTTCACATGCAATATATCTTTTGATCTTTCCACAACTATAAGAAAATCAGTACACTTCTGTGCACTGTCCAGCAAAACAAAAAGCGTGCAGAAAATTTTGATTTTGGGGGTGCACATAGATAGAAGTTTAATTCTGCAAAGTTTTACGATCACTGCATTTAAGAATGACAAGAAATAATAAGAAATCTAGCGTGAGAGCGTTTTTGTTATGCAACTGTGCATTGACATCGTGCAAGGCCTGAAACAAACCAATTGATGATGCCACATCAACAAAAGTTATTTTTCTTTCAGATGATATTCCTGTAAATGTGGGTCCCGCTCAAAACGATTAATGCACCCTGCCAAGCTGCAGAGGTGCACAGGGACCCCATACCAGGACCAGCCTTTTCCCTGCAAGGGATGTGGGAGATTTGCTCAGCAGTATGCTTTAATGTGACATGCACAACTTAATGCCACAGCTATTAAGTAGTTATTAAAATTTGGCATTAATCACTAGCGACAAGTGATTAGTGGTTAATTATAACTTGGCATTAATCACCTGTTATGACATATGTATCAATCCATTGATAGGTTTCAGTCACAGTCACCATTAAATCAAAACTTCAAAAAACAATTTGACATTATTCAAGGTAATGTTATGATGTTGTAGTTTGTCTGGTGGTTAATTTACTATAATGGGTAGTTGAAAAAGTATAATTTTAAACATTTTGTGATTTACTTGACCAGCATTATTGAGTTTTTTCACGGAAAGTAAGCTACTAATCCAAGATTGATGTGCAATCTCAAATTCTTTTACAACAAACAGTCCTGAAACCCATGGCATCAAATTCAAAACTAAAAGCTTAAGTATTTCAGAACTTATGCGTTTCTTCAAACCAAAGAATTGTTCAACATGCCCAAACAAACGAACTGCACAACACTCCCAAACCAACTAAAGCTTTTTCTTTCCAAGCCTGTAGGGAAGCTTCACAGGACTATGGCCTGACATCCACAAGTGACTGGAGCCTAAATGAGTTCTGTCTTTGCCCTTTTCCACAAGTGCTTGTCCACAGGGACTCACTTGCGATTATTTTTACAGATAAAGAAGATAATTATGCTCAACTGTCTTTATAACTATCAAATAGGACAGACTTGGTGATGGTAATTATAACTTTAGTGTGGATCAAGCAAACATAACTATTCTACAATCTTGGACAAAATAAATGAGAAATTAAGACCACCCCTCCCCCCATTTCAATGATGGAAAAAATGGCGCGCTTTTGTTAGAGCGCGAGTTCATCATTGATTCAGGGGGAGGGGTGGTTTTATTTCTCATTTTATTCTGTCCAAGATTGTAGCACTCGTACATTTCTTCAAACCAACAAATTGTCCAACACTTTCAAACAAACCAATGAATTGTCCAACACTCCCAAACAATTCAATTCATTGTCCAACACTCCCAAACAAACAGAACCTCTCTTTCCTCCAAGCCAAAACAAATTCTATGGCTTTTCTGCAAGCGCCTGTCCACAGGGCAGCTGAAAGACTTCCCTTTAGCTTCAACACTGGGCCAAGTACCACAACAGCATCTACATTGTTCAACATGGCTTAATCTTCCAGTCCTATTTCCCTATCAATTTGCACTCCTTACACCGGTTAATTGTCAACTTCAAGTTGGTAAAAATACTGATTTTGAAGTTTTGCAAACTGCATCAATATTTTAAATGGAATCATGTAACATTTTACAAACAGTTTATGAGTACATTAGAGAATACAAAAAATTGAAAATAAAGGGCTAAAACATGTTTCTTTTTTATATCAGCCCCTTCGCAAGAAGGATTTTACTTTATTAAAGTTTTCAAAATTTCTTTTTCAAATTTTTTTTGGGGGTAGGGATGGATAAAATAGATATATAGTAGCCTGCAAGGAATGTGCCTCATAATCAAACAATATATTTCCATCCTCCTTTGGTCACTGAAATGGGGCAGTTGCTAACCGAGGGGAGCTCGGCAACTTCTTTCTCAATCAGCACCTCAAATTTGGTCCACCAGTTAAGCAGGATCTTAAAGTGGATGACAACAGGACAAATAAACAAGCATTTTGCTCTGTGTGTACACTTGATGCCACTATCATGTAGGTACAACACAAGGTTTGGAATCATCTCTGTGAGCAGCAGCCACGTTTTAAGCCTCATATGCAGAAATTGGTTGTGGTGTGACGATGAAAACTTCCAATCACATGCCCCCAGGTTGTGGATAAGGTAGAGGTGTGCCACAAATAAATACAGTACCACACAAAATCATGGCCTCCCCTTTGGTAAAGCATAGTACCCACAAGCCACCACTGCATTGTTATGCTGAAAACCAATACAAACAGAAGAATAAAACACTCTTTTCCAAACACCACATTGATGAAATGTCATTACAGTCAGTGTGATGCATACAACAGACACTTGCAATGACAACAAGGAAAAAAACACCTAACATAACCTTTGAGATCAAAACCTTCTGCACAATGGAATGTAGCCTCCATGGTTTACATTAATCAATGTCAATCTATTCATTATTTACATTACCCTCATAAACTGTAGATTTAGTGTATGTAAAAATGGTTGTTGGGTGTGAAAGCAAACCACAATTTTTCCCCCTTGTTTTGGTTTTCTAGGTCTTTGACAAAGTCTTAACATAAGCCACATGTAAGGACAAACACGGGCAAACAAATGATTTCATTCAAAGCTATTGAATTGTTCCTCATGTCAACAACATCTGTCGCGCTCGTGTTATCCGACATGCTCTAACGTGACATGTTTATGATGTAACGTGACATGACGTACCCATGATTCATTGAAATTGATCTACTCCCCACCATTCAGTCATCAGCTGTCATCCAGGCCACCGAGCAGCATTTTGGTCGACACGGCATTCCACACACGCTCATAACAGACAATGGTGCTCAATTCACCTCTGATCTATTTAAGACATTTGCTAAGAATTACCAATTCAACCACATCACATCTTCTCCATACTGGTCTCAGTCTAACGGTCGAGCAGAGGCTGCTGTTAAATCAGCCAA
>CM042757.1:1483430-1495610 GCA_022496165.2 Catalaphyllia jardinei
AGATTTCGTAACTTTTGCAGCTTGTAAAAAGTCAAGATTTGGCTTGGTTGGTGCAAAGATTGATTTAAGTGAAAGAAATATTTTGGGGTTAGGTGCACTTTCAGACTGACATAAGCCGCTATTTTAGTTAGTCATTTTCAATAAACAACGAACTACATTTGGTTTAGAATAGTTTTATATGAAAACAAATTACGTTAAAGTTAAGGTTGATATATATAAGCTGGTAGTTAAGTTTGTATTTCTAATAAACTACAAACTACATTCCCTCCGTTTTATATGAAAAACAAATCACCAAGTTAAGGTTAGCATAAGCAGGTAGTTAATTGATTTCTGGATAAATAAGAAACTCTATTTGATTAAGATCTAATTCTGCAGTTTTATATGATAAACAGATTATGTTAAAGTTAAGGTTAGCATAAGCAGGTAGTTAATTGATTTTTAGACAAATAAAAAACTATAAGTGACTCTGTAGTTTGCTTTTTCAAATAAGCATGAATCAAACAATAGCAAGATTTAAGTCATGTCCTTAACACAGCAACTCTTTATAATTTCAAGTTCCTTTCCGTTCCTAAAATTCATCAAAGGGAGGAGATTTTTGTTTCTAAATTGAAATCAATATTTGCGTTGGCTGAAATCGAGACCTCTAAATTGCTAGTTGTGATTCGAGCTCGACAGGATTGTCAGCGGGAGGATAATTTTAATGCAACTACACCTCTAGGATCTTCTCCTAACTGTAAGGGATCTAACATTGCATAAGTGCCACATAGGTGGCCAAAGTACCCTATGATACGTGACATAAATGCCCTATCGTGACATAAGTGCCCTAACGTTGCATAGGTGTCCTGTGGGGCGTGGCCAAAGTGCCCTCTTTTACGTTGCAAAAGTGCCCTCTAATCTCTCTCTCTGTCTGTCTGTCTCCCTCTCTAGAGGAAAAGTAGGGCACATTGGTAACATTTCCCTCTTTCGCTGATAGCTTCCTCACTACAACGGGGTAACGTCCAAAACTTTTTGACCAGAAGCCTCTCAGTATGGATCATCTCCCTGTCAAGCCTCGGATTCCAGCTTTGAAACTGGAATAATTAAACGTACTTTTAGTGGTCTAGAGGGTGCAAAAGTGCCCTATAGTCGTGGTAAGCACTTTATTGAAAGCTTTTCACTTCATTTAATTGTCATTGTGGAGCTATTGGGCTACCATTTCAACGCCTTAGCATTCTCTTTACTACCACGGCAATTTAAATTTGAGATATTGCGGCTTAGAAAAATCTAACATGTTTCATGTATGACTTTTCATGTACATTAATAGAATCACGATTCGCAAAAAGCGCTATTTTTTCACAGCAAGATTCAAAGAATTATTGTGACCGTGAAATATAATCAATCTCGACAAGAACTTAATACGGTTTGAAGTAGGTCTTTAGTAATCTAACAAAGAAAGAATTATGTCAATTGAAGTTTTCCTCTTTTTATGGTGCTGATTTAAAGTTAGCCATGTCTAAAACATGTGAACATTACAAAATTTCCTGGTTTGCCATATGTTCCAGCGGGGGTTTTCGACACAGTTTCCCTAGAGATAAAGATCATCGATACAATCAAATCGAACATTACCATGACAGCAACAACTGACAGAAATTTCAGATTTGTCCTTTAAAAGCAAACTGAGTTAGAGCTGCAAAAAGGGGTTTTTTGGCATATTGGTGCATTTTGCACTACTTGCGCGTGCAGACAGGGGTACTGTATTTGGTAAATTTGCAGCATTGTGGAATTAGAACAAATTCAGCAATTTGCCACCTAAATAAAGTGCAATGCAAATATTTTTATATTTTTTAAACTCATTCCTGTTAACCTTTTAATTCTCAAAGTAGCGCACAGCAGAAGTTTAATTTTGATTACTGAATGGCAGCTTTGTGCAGGGATTCGAACTCATGACCTCCTCCTACTTCACATCAATTCACTGCACGGGAAGATATGAACTCAATAAATTGACCTAGCTCCCAATGTGTGGCTTCATAGCTCAGTTGGTAGAGCATCGCACCAGTATCGCGGAGGTCATGGGTTCGAATCCCGTTGAAGCCCTGATTTTTTTTCAGGCTTCTTCTTTCCAATTGCTTAAATTGGAAAATTTACTGTGATGATCACTCTTCACTTTCACATTTACTATTACCAGTGTTTATTGAAAAAAAGCAAAGAAGAAAAAATTGTCTTTTTCTTAAATAGGCAAGTTGAAGAAAGGCGGGCGGGAACGGGATTGACATGATGGCTGTCTGAGTAACGCAAAGTACCCACACGCAATTACAAATGAAACTACCCTGCTTTCTCCTTTGCTAACAATTAATTCTGCTTTGGAAGGTCCATTATGAGGTTCATACGACAAAATTAAGCGAAGAGTAATAACTGGTAGCTTGTAAGTAACTCGTGGTTGGGTATTATTGCCCAGGGGTATAGCGATGCTCTACATACGTGCGTGGCCAGGGAAATCCTTTATTATTTTTTTATGGAAATCTTATGCCAAGTAGTCTACGGACTTAAATGACGCCCTCCTTCGTGACCGTCTTCTTCTGTACAAAGATCACAAAAAAATGACTTACTTCTTGTCCATACCATATTCATACCATATTCCCACCCCCCTGCCTCATGCCCTTGCCTACCAAATTACTTTGATGGAAAAAGAAGATTAATTTAAATAATATGACAGGATCAGCGTGAAACTAAGGGAAATAGATAAAGCAAATAAAAGAATAAACTTATTGAAAAGCAAATAAATATTAAGTGTTAATTAAAAGCGTACTCAAATTAAATCATGGGAGGTCTGGAACTGACACTTGATGGCTCAACCAGCGGCGACCACCAATCTACAGTCGCGCCGTTCCAATCCAAGTGTTCCAACCATGTGCTTCTCTATGTGAACTGTATGTGGTGATTTGACACAATTAAGGTAAGTTTTTATCATTTCTCATTTTACTCTGCTTCTGCAAGTGGCCTTGGATCTCGATCTTGTTTACTTGACCATTAGATCGAGAACTTCGGGGAACCCAATTAACTGCAAATGCTTATTCTGTTATATTATTTTGATTAGCGACAACAAAAAAATGTAGCATAGTTGTTTATTTTACATTTGCACCTTTACAATAGACTCCTAGCTGTGTGAGATGTCCATTGTATGGTACGACAGTAAAATAGAGCCACTTGATGTAAGGGCATTGTTTTTTAGTGCTCATTTCTGAACAGGGTATATAATTTCCAAGCGAGTTTGCTCTAATCAGGGTTTGGAGCCCTCCTAAACAGGCCAGGGCTTCAAGACTTTGTTTAGTTTTAAATCATTTTAAGCAGTCATCATCATCGTCATCATCATAATTTGTTTCACCTTTTCTCGTAATCAATCAATTAAAAAATGTTGAGCAGAATTCATTCAGCCCGTCATCATTCAACAGTAGATAATATAGCAGACACAAATGGAGAGTGCTTTATGTAAAAATAAAACTTGCGAAATTTGAGCGTAGGTTCCTCATACCCCTGTAATTGAAGCGATCGGTAAATTTATTGTTAATATTTCTCTCTTTACTTTCAGACTGACAAATTTCTAAAAATACTGGATTCCTCAGAGTCTCAATCTTCTGTGTGTTGTCAAATTGTCACACTTCATTTGTTAATAAAGTACTTATGACAATAAGAGTTAAATACACAAAAGCATGAAACAGTAACACGACACACCTTTATTGGCTGACAGCTGGCATGCTCACTTCACAAAAAGCATAGTAAGGGAAGGTCATTATTTTTGTAAGAAAGGGAGAAAAGAAGGGGTGGGAGGGAGGAGTCAAGGCTATTTCAGATTGGCTTGAGGGGGTTTAATTTTCTTATAAAAAAGTTTACTAGGTGGGTCAACAGTGTTAATAACATATGATAATAATAACAACAACAACACAGTAGTCCTTTTACAATTGAAGGGGACTCGTTGGAAAATAATTATATTTTGCACGATTATTGCAAACTTTGCAATACCTTGAGGTAAATTTCATCTTGGCAGCCTGAATGTTGGCTACGCTGATTTTGTGATATAGTAGGTTTGTTCCATAGTCATGCAAAATAGCTAGTAGCTATTTTGGCTTTCGACTACTGCACAAAGAAGCCAACAATGTGCCTTAAGGTGGCGTGTCCTTGACTTTTGTAGGATCGCTTTGTGTTTTAGAGCGTAAACTACTATAATAAAAGTTAACGCAGTGGCTTCTGGTCCTTTGTTTTTCCTTAGTGCATACGCTTAATGCACGAAGTGGCATGATTTTGCAACACGAATTGCATGTGCAGTAACGATGCGAATAAAAGAATCCCTTATTCCATTTACGAGACTTGCGCGCAGGGAATCATAGTAGTAGTATTGATGAAGGCAAGGGCACGACATCTTCGAGACTTGGTGCGTAAGACTACCATGATTCTGCACGCAAGTGCCAAAGAGGGAATCGGGGATTAGTGCGAAAGTCCTTAAGGCATATAAGAAGAGGCATGAGGGGAGGGGTGGTCATCACGTAAATGTTCGATTAAAAAAATGGAGGTTGCTTGCTATTTACATGACTTGCAGGGAGGGGGTTGGGGGGCCTTGTTCTTTATATTTGCCCACCCCCTGCATAAATAATGACCACTCTCTAATTGCTCATGCACAGTGAGAAGTCTTAATAAAAAGCTATATTCAGTTTTTTAGCACTTTCATACCAGCATTCCATGAAGATATCGATCCATCAGGAGAATGATAAAAAATAGAAGTATTAAATCGTTAGCTTCTTACAATAAGCTAAGTGAATTTCAAGTAAGCATCTCAATTCAAGTTGCACTTGGAAATCTCAAGTTCATCACAATAGCTAGACATAGTGTCATAAGACATACGCACACCATAAAAAAGCACCTAGATGGCAAGATGAATATCTACTCAGCACACTTTAATACCATGAAGGGTACTTAAATATTCATTCATTTACCATATGAATAAAAAACGAACAATTGCCTGTTGATCACACCTTCTGATGACCTATTCTTCGGAAACAATTCCATGAAATTTTTTTTCCATGAAATTTTCACACTAGTTTGAGAAGCCATCTCAAAAACTTGTGCTTCGGATTTCATCAGGCGTTCCAAACACCTCGAAACAATAAAAGCACTCGGCCAAAGCGGCCTCATGCTTTCATCTGTTTCTCGGTGTTTGGAACCCCTGATAAAACCCTCGCACTCATTGATATATTACTGCCCCCAACAAGGATGTACAGCGTTAGTAAATCAGAAACTTTGTCATTGTAGAAATTTCTATTGACAACGGAAACAGAGCAGGAGTGTTAGCGAATATGAAAATGGGCGAGTTTAAAAACATGAAAGATGAAGGCGGTGAACGAGTGATTCTTGTGAAGGATCACAAAACACTTGCAACCCATGGCCCTGCACGAATTGTTTTGTGCCAAAAGCTCGCTGGTTGGCTTAAAATCTTTGTAACGGAAGTTCGCTCCCGTATTTCAGGTGCCTCAAATGATAATGATGATAATGTTTTTTTGTCTTGGAATCGTGAAGCTCTTGCCTCCAGTCAAATCAGCAAGGCAATGAAATCCATATGGAAAAAGGCAGAAGTTTCTGGCACCCCAAGCTCAACCATTCTTCGAAAGTCTGCCATAACAAGAGTACACAGCACAACTGATAATAGTGCAAGCCACAGTGACCTTGCTGATCTAATGGCCCACAATGTGAGCACTGCTTACGGAGAAGTCAAAATCATCTGTTAAGGCATCACAACAATTGCAAAATGTCATGCACAGAGAAAACCAACACGAGGAGATGGATAAAGAAGAAAACTGGGTAGCCCCACCTACAGAAGAGTGTCAGTCTAAAGCTTCAAGAGTATTGTGGACCCCAGAAGAAGAAAGTCTCGTGAAAGACCTCTTTCAAGGCGAAATTGTCGAAAGATCTATTTCTCTGGGTTCTGTGAAGTCAAAAGCCGTTCCCATCGCTTTCGTTTCTTTCGTTCTTTAAGCATTTGCTTTCTTTCCTCCATAGTATTATCCCTGCTACGTCTTTTCATGGCAAATTAACGCAAGCTGCAAACTATACCGATTTTCTTCAAGCGAACCCACCAAAATGGGAAACTTTCCCGCTCCCCTGAAATAAACGGAACCGCTGACACAATTAACTGTCGTCCCTGAAAACGACTGAAAACAGTTATGGCCTGCTTGGCCATCCCAAATCCCACTCTCGGCCCAGGCCATCACTCTTTTCCGAAGTGATTCTACCAGGAATTAAAGTTATAGAAAAATTAAATTGAAAAGGTTTAAACACCAAACAAACTACATCTTTTGTTTAATCTGTAATTAATTTAGGGCACGTTCGTTTGGGATCAATCCAGAATAAAAATAATTGGAATAATGCAAGTAAGCGTTTGTTTGGGAGCTATTCTCATTCCGGATATTCTACTCCCAGGAGCAGAATATCCGGAATATATTCCAGAATATATTCTTATTTTGGAATATCCCAAACGAACGCGCCCTTAATAGATCATAAAATTCAGCATATTAAGTTTATCTCTATGCGAACAAGTGAACATACCATGTTAGGATCATTTTAATAATATTTTTGGATGTGCAATGAAACAGTCTAAACTTCTCTGTGAAAAGATTCTCTTAACTGGATGGAAATTCAACCTGAAGACTCCAGCTTCATTTTACTTCGGTCAAAGTTCTCATTACAACTTGTACTACTGTGTCCTGCCTTCCTTTTACTTTTCTCCATGGGAAGCCAATGTTACAGCAATTCGCAAGGCAAAAATATCTCACTGCAAATGCCAACCTTTCCCTTTACATCACCCAAAAGCCTGTACACGTTTGATCAGTGGAAACAGATGATAGTCCTTTAAAAAAAATTTCATTTGCATAACAAGGTTAGTAATCCAAACATTTGTGGCAATTTTGTACTTTCTTCTCGAAATTGCCTGACAGTGTGACAATAAGAAAAGTTAACCATGAAAACAGTGACTATTCTTATTCCCAGAATGGGTACACACACATGAGCCCACACAAAAGCGTTAAAAAAGATTATATCCAATTGATTTGGATAATTACAAAACAATTTCTTAACATGACTGAATTAATAAACAGCATTAGAATATCAGATTGCAGTTGAATCTCCGTACCTCAAACTCCTGGAGATAAGTCAAACTTATTGAGAACTCAAAGCAAAATCAGTCTCCCTTGTTTGACTTTATCACAATAATTGGGCCTTCTGTCCCACCCCTATCACCCAACAACTTGAACTTTCATGAAGTACTGTAGAACAATTTTGCTTTTCCTGACAATAGGCTATTTTACAATTATAACAGCACAGAATTCTGGTGTGCTTATTGGCTGATTTTTATTGTCAATAAGCGGACAGGCACATGAATTTAGAATTTATGCAATGCGGCAACGAGCAAGAGTGGACAATTTGACAGTTTGTTTTTTTATAACAACTGGACATCAATTTTTCATCCGTCTATCCTGTTATTGACAATGACTTTCATCACAACATTGTCAAAGTAGTCTGCAGATCCACTCGGCTATCGCCTCGTGGATCCACATCTACTAAATTCATAATCAATAACAGGACAGACGCATGAAAAACTGAGGTCAATTTGTTAATTTTACAGTTGTATGCTTAGGTACCAAGCCTTTGAGTGGAAGTGAGGCTCAAGTTAACCCTGTGTTGATATAAAACCGGCCTTTTGCTTTTTTATAAAAAAATCCTTTCCATAGTTAGTAGAGGGGACTTTCCCTCCACTTACTTCATGTATGTACTAAACTAGGTTTTGGTCTCTATCATGTCAAAGTCAACCTGAACCTCACTTTCATACAGACACCCGGTTACATGTCACGAACTGTAAAATGGTCTATTCGAGCTACACTGTAACAAGACCTTATGTACTTGATAGCGAACAGGCCACATGTGCACACTTCAATCCAAAAACTCTATGGGACTAACATTCTAGTTTTTGAAGGACTTCAGTGTACTGTATTTACAAGCTTGCCCAGCTAATTCAATGCATTTACTGACAAATGAATGCACTCCGTAATCTGTTAAATCCTGGTAATCAGGTAGACTAGCCTTACCTAGAAAAAACTTATGGTAAACCATTCAAGCTAAGTAAAACTGGTAACTAAATGATGCTCCATGGCCAGTTTATCTTGTATAGTCAAGTAAATTTTGCTGTTAAAGTTGTATACCTTTTACCACAGGTCAATTCATACATTTCACTTGTAATTTGTCACTGGATCACCTTCCCTGGCTAGTTGGTGTGGTGTATTAAACAAGTTTACTCAAGAACCGGACTACAGGTAGTCCCTCATGTTCTCTGTAGAATTAGTTGAGCCTGCCCGAAAGCGTCTTGCCTGCTTGACTAATGCAAAGAAAAATGAGGAACTACTTGTAGTCTAGAACACAACAGATCAATAAGTGAACAAAAATTTAGCTTTGGTTTTCCCCTAAAAATGATAAAAACTTGCAAACATGGGCAAATAACATTAAAATGACAAAATCTGCTTGCAAGTTTCCTTTGCAAAGTTATAGAATTGAGATGTTTGTCATCTATTGGTACAGTTACAAGTTTTTTTCCTCCTTCCTCTTGTGTTTCAGCTGCAGCATACCTACAGTAAATTCTCTGCACAGGTAAAAACCGAGAGGGCCCATAAGGCAAATATTCATTTAATTTCCAAGTCTTGGTAGGATTGCCAAACTTATCAGGTTCATCATCAGGTTTATGCCACAACACACAGGCAAAAACATGTTCAGTAAACTTCCCATTTACCTTAATGGAATGTGAAAAGTAAAAGAGAACATAACCAGCCAAAAATGAGAGTTTATCAAGATTCAGTTCTCCCTGATCATTTGCCCACGAAGCGTAAATTCTAGCTGAACGTAGAGAGCGGCATTCCATCTTAGAACCATAATGGCGATTGCTGATGGTAACTGCTGAATACTTTTTGATGGTTTCAGCCATATCATTCTTGTCGATTGACTGTTCTGGATAAAGGCTCTGGTATACGACTCAGAGTGAAGTCTGGTCTTCACTTTCAAGACTTTGCATTTTGTAATAATTATTGGAAGGCAGCACAACTTGCACCAGGTCTGACCAGTCCACTTCGTTAACAAGGATGGTAGTGGCTTTATTGTGTAAGGTAAATGCAGTTGACACCAAAGAGCTGCAGAAATTGGTACTGAAAGGATTTTGGATCAAACCTTGAAATTCGCCTCTGTATTGTAATGGCAGCTGAATATTGTCAAGGAAACGCGAAAGTATTAACTTTCTCATTAACTGAAGTTCAAGAGATTGTTTGTTTGTGGAAACACTCCCCATAATACCATTGTATCTCTCGAAACTAAAACACCAAAAACTGTGAACTGGACCATGGTCTATAATAATGTCTTTCAAATGACAATGAAGATGCATGTTTGGTGTAATGGCTTTTTTCCATAAAGCTTTTCAAACTAGCAGAATTTAAGAATAAGCAAGTCAGCTCTCCGTAGATCTGCAGTTGTCACAGTATTGTTACAAAAATATTTACATGCCAACACAAATGCCTGCCAACATTGAAGATGTTTATCTTCAATGACTCCCTTGAGAGCAAACACAGAGTAAATTAAAGTCCAGTTCTTCCATTGCTCTGCTGTATATGATCCATAGTTAGATGAAATTCTTTTGGGCAAAGAGCTCCAGTAATAATGCCAAATTTGTGACTCAAATTGTTCCTGCTTGTTACAGTTTGACATTTTTCAAGTCTTTTGGCATTTCTCCTGTGTTGCCTGTCTGTGCAAGCTTCCCAGCTTTCTCTGTCAAAACCAGAGTAATCTTTCTTTTCTCCAAATCCACCAGGGAACACTTTCAGACAACGAGAACAACCAAGATATGCACTGTGACCTTTAAAACCGCATAACTTTCGAGCTGCAGGTATGTCAGCTGATATGCATAGTAAAGCTGCATGACTGAAATTTTAAGCTAATTGAACTCAGGATTGACTTAAGTCTCACCTTTCCACAAAGCATTCAGTTCATCAACTGCTGGCTGCAAAAATTCATTCAATGACTTTGGTTCTCCATCTAAAGAAGGAACAATTCCAATTACAATAACATTTTCCCACTTGAAGGGCAAGTGCCTTGGCAAGTTTAAAAGGACCAGATAGAGAACACCCACTGAGTAATCCTTGCGATGCTTCATTGGTTAAAAAAAATCAAAGTTCAGCATAAGTCCATAATTTCTAGGTGAGCTGAGAAACTCACTTCCTTTATAATTCTGGCAGTCCTTCCATATTCGTCCACTGTACACATCAGAAAGTGTTCCTTCTGTTTGTGGCTGATTCCGCCATTCTTCACAACTGTCTGGGATCCCTTTCCGCTGCAGCAATCTTTCCATTTCCTCAATTGTGCTGTTGTAACAGTAATAATAGATGGGGTAGAATCGTTCTTAGCCATCTTTCAGCTTTACTCTTTTCACTAAGTGAGCATTGCAAGCTTTCCTCTGACCTCTTGATATAAATGTGTTGGAGCATTTTTTAGGCACAATTCAGTTGTTTTCCACTTTAAGACAGGAATCATAGCCATAAAGCTTTGTGCACTTTGGACACACGACATACTTTGTGAAGTAGTCTCTATCAAGGTTGATAAATTGACGAAGTAGATACAAAGATGATGGCATAACTACAATTAGGTAGCATTCACCTGCTGTAACCTGCTTTTTTTCCTGTCAGGTTCAGGCAAAGGTGTTGCAGCAGGAATATCTCTTGCAAATTGATCTTCTGGGATTCCATCCCAGTTCTCCACACCATCAAAATCACTCTTGTTGTTATCACTTTCATTGACACTTTCATCAAGTTCACTTCCATCCACGTCTGAATTGAAATCACTATCAAAACTTTCTTCTGGGCTGACATTCTCTGTGGCTGTGTCCTGTAAAAAAATAATGTTAAAAGGGTATAGTATCTGAAAATAAAGAACAGGAAAAAATATATATCAAAGATAGTGGTAAGGGGGAGGGAGAGGTAGAGAGAATGGGAATTTTTCACTCACCATGCCAGTGTTAATGTCCAAACTGTCATGTAAAGTCTCTTCTTGAGATGATGAATGTTCCTTATTCTGATCATCACCAACATGTTCAGCCACACTATCTGTTATGAGATTAGTTAGCTATTTAGGGCTGGTTATTCTGACAAAGTCTAACCAAGACTACAACAAGACAATCAATCGACCTCCACATCTATTTAAGTAAATTTACGTTTTTTATGGCCTGTGCTATATCTCTTCCTTTAGCTAAAGTGGTCACTTGGTAATCCACCTATCAAACTATGATGCATAAAGTTAATGACAAATGCAGGAAATATCCCATGGCTTCATAATTTCCTACATTTTTACTGAACTGCTTCCCCATATCAACTGGATTGCACCCCTTAACTTTGATTGCTCTGTGTCCCCTTCAAGGAGGGGGGAATCAAGAACTTTTACAAGATCCTGTACAAAGTTCCCTCCTTTGCCTGGGGTCCCTCCTGGGGATAGCCAATGATAGGTGCATAATCACCCACTACACCCCCTGCTGAAAAGCAAAACAGTAGCCCCTTCTACCATCAGGTTGCTGTGCTCCCCACACTCCTTCCTTCCCTGAGTATGCAATTGAACAAAATCAATTGGTGTTCGATTGGGAAATCATCAAAACAGGGAATACAATATCCTTTTGTTAATTCCCACAGGATTGAGCCCAGAATTTTAGAAGATCGCATAACATTAATTTTAAAAGGCTAAGATAAACGCATCAAAGGTTTACGGATGGTTTTTGACTGAGAGAGATCATATTGAGAAGGACTTAAATGACCATGTGGGTGCAACGTTTCATGGACATGTCGTGAAACAACAAACTTAATTAAAAATATGAATATTAACATTGCGAAACCCCGTCCATTAAGTGCCTGCTTACCAATTTTAGCATCGGACAATCTCCTTGGAGATTGTGATTGATCAAGGGAATTAACATCACTCGAGAACTCCGAATCACTACTGTCCTTTGAAGAAGAACTTGTCGATACCAGTTTTCTTTTCAGCATAAGCTGATGTCTCCGATAGGTGGACCTTCCAATGGGGACAGTAAAGAGAATCACTCTGTTCACCCCACTCCATTAGGAATTAACAAAAATATGTCAAACA
>CM042757.1:1500710-1527851 GCA_022496165.2 Catalaphyllia jardinei
CAGATTGAAATCTAAATCACCTCTTACTAGAACCATTACTCCACAACTGTGATTAGTACCATGTGAAGAGAAAAGCTTACCTTGCCATTGTGTCCTCCAAATATCTTCAACATTCACGGTGCAATATGTTTCTTGAAGAAAAATGATATCATATTTCCGCTCGTTTAGCCACATGAAGAGGGCTTTTCTTTTCTTTGCAGAACGAATCCCTCGAACATTTAGCGACAGCAATTTGAAATCAGCATAATCCTTCTCGAATGAGAAAGTTAGTTACTCGTTTTGCAAGCTATGCGAAAAATTTTCCAGTAAAAAACTGCGCGTAAAATAAGAATATATGAATTGACTTATGAGTTGTAAAGAGGTTTCTGTTGTACAGATATACAATACACTTAACACTAGGCACAAAAGTAAATTATAATGACTGCGGATACCTTTATCCAGCGTGCAGCCCATGGGATTTGGAACTTTATACGTACTCCTAAATTTGAATACAAAAAGAAAAACAAACATTTCTATAGCGTCTATAATTTTTCACTCTCAACTAGTTTTAACATGAGATTACATTACATTCTACTAAATAGGAATAAAATGTCCATCAATATACAGCTTGTCGGGTTCCTTCCTATCGAACGAGGCTACTTTTCCCTCTTCTCTGGCCTTTTTTAATTTTGGCCATTGCTTCTTGCGTCTTTCCTGAATTTCCTTAGGCAAATCTGTGAATACTCTCACCTCTGTGACATCTCTGACTTCGAGTGCTCTTCTGAAAATACGCTCCCGGTCGGGGAATCTTAGGAAGCGCGCGATAATCGGTCTAACTGCTTTTTTCTTACCAATACGCTGCACACGCTTAAACTCAATGTCTTTTACGCCTTGAAGCTCCAACTCCCTCTCCAAGAACTGATAGATAGTTTCGCTTGCAACTTCTTCATTGCTAGTCGCTTCGGGGAAGCCCAAAAAGCGCAAATTCTCCCTTCTGTTGTAGACTTCTTGATAGAGACAGCGATCGTTTATCAGTTTAATTTCTTTCTCGTTCTCGCCAGTTTTTTTACGCAGTTCTTCCACCTCCGTATTTAAGTTGTTTAATCCCGCCTCCATGTCGTCAGAAACTTTCTTCATTTGAGTTGCCTTGCTTTGCAGCTCAGTAAAATCTGACTTGACGCCGCTCAAAGCAGTTTCTAGACGCTGCACCTTCTCGAGAACTCCATCTAATTTGCCTTCTACGCTCGTAAGCCTTTCCAGTACCTGTTGAAGTTGCTGAGTAATTATTTCTGTCATGGTTGAAGCTGACGTAAACTTCTTGCCGTTGTCGTCAGCGCTTGAGTTGATTTCTTTGTTGCTTACTTCACAAATTCTCTTGCCGTCAGGAGAAACAACTTCCGAGCCACTACTATTTCTTGTTTTCCGTTTCAAATTACTGAGCAGCTCAGCCATACAATAAAATTGACGCTAAAAATTATATTTCGACATTCAAACGAAGCGGAGCGGATAAAAACACGTCCTCACTCCTCCATGGTCGCCCCAATCCCCCTGACGACCTCCTTCAAATGTTCCAAGATGGCGGAAGTGATGTACCGTTGCAGTTATGTCCTATATGGCAGACATGTCCTCTGACGTAATAGGATATACTGAGCCAATCATATCATGGGTTCTATCTAATAATACGCAGCCATAAGACTGATAACTGGAAACAACGACACATACAATTGGTCAAAACGTTTAAGACATATCTGCCACGCAGGACACAACTGCAACGCTACAGCGGGAAGTGATGAGCAGCCGCGACCCCTTTGCTGCACTTTCTTATCCCATGGTGCACCTCGACAACTCGCCCCAGGCCCCACGCGAGGACTTATTCTTTTTGCCGCGAGTCTTTTTCTTTTGCCGTGAGGTTTTCCTTTTAGCCGCGAGGTTTTCCTTTTAGCCGGGGGGTTTTTCTTTTTGCCGTGAGTCTTTTTCTTTTGCCATAAGGTTTTCCTTTTAGCCGTAAGGTTTTCCTTTTTGCCGTAAGGTTTTCCTTTTTGCCGTAAGGTTTTCCTTTTTGCCGTGAGGTTATTTCTTTTGCCGTGACAGTTGTGGGCCACTGTAGAGGTATCTGTCGAGGGCAGCTGACATAACCCTTAGGCTGTCCGGCTCATAGTCGGAGCCATTGCTTTTGCGAATTTCGGCAAAGAATCGCGAGGGACATTCATCCAGTTCCTTAGCTTCGTATTTGAGAATGTCATCGTTAAAACCTTTGCTTTCTGCCCACAACTTCCAAACATTCATCCACGCCTTAGTAGTTTTGGCTGTATTTTTGTTTACTGCTTTTTCGGCGAGCTTTTGTATTTCTTTACTCGAAATTTCCGGGAACCTTGCCGCCATATTTTTGAAAACCAAAGCAAAAACGTAATTGGTGTTGTCATGGTAACCTTGTTATACCATTCATTTTTGTTATACCACTATTATGCGGAAATAGTGACACAATCAACCAATCAAATCTCCGAAATTTCTCGACTTATATTATAAGCTGTAGATGACCGCCATGTTGTGCGACGTCGTCGCTAGGCGCACGCGCCTGTGATCCATGCCGCTATAGCCATTTTTACCATGAGAAAAGAGCTGCATAGTTTCCTATTTTTATGTAGCATGTGGTCCTGCTTCTATAATTATGAAGCTCCGCTATAAAGTGTCAGGGAAAAAAGGTCTTGCTGAGGAAAGAAATCGAAATATCAGGCTCATTTAATTGAAAATTTTTTCTACAATTGTATCTACAATTTTTTTTAGCACGTTTTTGAAAAACAACCTGAGGGCAATAAGATGTTGTTTTCGTGCACGTGTTTCTATCCTTGTCCAAGTTTTCCTTCGACCAGATCCAAAATGGCGGAGTTGAAAGTGACGGACGACTTGCCATTTTAGCCCGTGCTCGTGTATCAATCTACCTATGGAATTTACATTGGTTTAAGGGACGTTGTGCCTTGGAGACTGAGCATCTGCACGTCAAAATGATTTAATACACCGAATCTGTGAAAATATATTGACCTTCGACGAGGACATTTCTAATCCTGATCATGACATTTACCTGTGTTAGAGCCGAACTTCGCTGTAAGAACTACTTGCAAGCAACTCAATTGCATTAGGAATCGGACTATGATGAACTTATCTGTTACCAAAATCCCGAAGAAAAATGTAGGATTTCACTCGCATGAATTTAAGGAGTATTTTAAAGCCTTTGCTTCACCTGGGATACATTTAAATATTAACCCAAAGTAGTAATAATAACCCCAAAAGTACAACAAATGGTCATATCACGATGGAAAATTCAAGGTTTGCTCTGAGTTTCGTGGGGTAAATTTTTATCAAACTTTGGTTCCATATTTCTAGATTAGTCGCTGCCACAAGGATTTTAATTGCTAACGAAAAATGCCACAGATTATCCCATCGCCATAGGAAATTTGACACTAACACCAGTTTATTCTTGGGGTCAAGGAGAGCAAAGAAAGAAAATCCAAACTCTTTAATAAATTCGAACATGAATTTTCGTGGTCTTAAACAGCAAGAATTGTTCATTCATAATGTGGTCACTTTATTAAGCTTACATTTAACAACTTTTTATGTTGATTTCAAAGAATTCAAGTATCATTAAGGTGAAATCATAATTAATTTGGTTTAAAGAAACCTCTAATAGTTTTCACAGATGTATCCACGTGATTGTGTTCTTCCTTCATTAAATCTATGATCGCATTGGATATCATTAAGCCCTTTGAGCCCTGTTGTGGGATACCAGATTTCCCCACAACGTTCCCTTGGGTCACGATCAAATGAAGGCTGGCGTCTCTGCCAGCGACTGTCATCTTTTGCCACAGTGGACACAGGCGACTCTCCCTCGGTCCATTTCCACATTCCACTTTCTCTACTGAGTCCAATGTAATAGTGATAGAAAGTATCGGTCTCCCTCACTTTTTCTTTGATCAAGCCCTTCACTTTGTTCCACTCGTCTGTTGTTTCTATAGTAACCAGGTGAGCTCCCATGTCGCGACACGCGTCACGGGCCTCGTTCCATGTACCAACAACGTCATGGAAAGTGTAGCAGTCGTTCACATTACTGGCACTACTTGAACCTTTAGTCACTGAAATATTCAACCACGTAGTCAAATTAGAACTTCAATTATTGAAACAGCAATTCGTTTCTAAATTCATATTTCAGACATTAATCGTTAGAGCAGGAAGGCGCGATATGTGTTCCCTCTCTGATTACAACCTTCCGAAGTAAGCCCAACTTGTTTTTAACGTCAACCGCTGCAATGTCATTGGATGTACTGAAGAGTCTATTTTAATTGTAATACAGCTTTTATCCTACACAGGTCTTTAACATCCTCCGGTTGCTACTAACCGAAAGGCACAATGCTAACTGCAGATTCCGGCCGACCAGGCCGTGGGCGAGGACCGGGTGGATCTAAACAACGTACTCGAATGTGAAACCGGAACGTTTCTAGCTGACTAAGTAGAGCAAGCAAATAAGAATTGACTGGTGAAGCCTAAGTGAATAGGACTGTTTAAGCAAGAGTTGACTTTCGATATATTCAAGAAGAGGCAGTAGCCGTGCTCGTGAAGAAAATACGAACATGTTTACAGCTGAAACCTATTTTTGGAAGCCAGGTCCATGTCAAAAAAGATGGGTCTAAGAATGAAGTACGGTCTTTATGTAACTAACAATACAGGGTTGGTTTTACCGTAAATTCACGCAGGAAAAACGAAGTTTGCAGTATTAGAACAAAGTAGAAATGTCTGAAGTTCTTTCTGCTCGGGAAAAAACAGAAAGATAAAATGCCATATATTTTGAACTTGTGATCTTTGTCAAGAAATCGAGCCTAATGAACAATGAACAGACATTTGAGAAAACATTTTTAGACGTATTGTTGCATGATTGACACTAGCATAACGCGTAGCTTAGATTTCATTAGTCGCAGGAGTTGAACACGAACACTGTCTCGCTAGCTGTCTGAATCTCGCTAGAATTAGAGCCTTTCTTTAGTGAATAGAATCGAGCCTTACTGTAAAAGAAGGAAGCAAGCCATTAAAATTCTTACATCTTTTCTTTTTCCTATTTCCGGCATACAATATATCAACAGTGCGCAACCTGTGAAGCACATCGTAAGAAACACGCTTCCTTTCGGACAGAGCGATAAGCGCCGCCATATTGGATGTTATTGTTCTAGAGTGTAATATGATATACCGCTGACAACTGTTAACGGGCTCGGAATGTCCACGATTTTTGGTAATGTCAATATCCCCAAAGGCCTCCTGTCTCATTAAAATGGGACTGACTTATTCATGTGTTCCTGTCTATCTGTGGCAGATAGCAGTGTTTATCATTTGGATAGATAAAAAGCTTTTTGCGGCTTTCGACAAAAAGCAAGAGTTTCCCTGAAAACGGTTTTGTCAAGCAATATTTACATTCCACCTTTATAGAAAAGCTTTGGTCAATTCTGTTGGCCTCCCGGCTGATTACTTCTCACTTGCGTCACTGAATAAGGTTGGTTCACTTTGGCTTGTAAGACTTAGTAATTCGATGTTTTAAATAGAACACTATACTTAAACTCCATGTAATGGACGACAATCCCGCGTCCAACATTGCCTGCATTGACAGCAACAGTTGAATTTATGCTAATAGCTGAACCCTAATCAAACGGAATTGTCCGTGGGTATTAAATCAATGAAAAACAGTTCGAGAGTTCAGACCTTTTGACAACTGCAAAGCAAGAAGTAACTTCACAATGAACTTTAAAACCACAGCCGACTTCATCTTTAACCTAAAAGAAAAAACATCAGAATTAGGCAAAAAAAATGTCTGCATCTTTTAGCTGACTTTCAATTACGCTCCAGGTTGAATAATAATATTAACAACTGAAAAGAAGAAAACATTCCAAAAGAACAAAAGCCTGAATACTAAGTAAGATGATACATCTGTACCTTGAGTTGGAATATCAAAGTTTGACTCTTGACTTTTAGACTGGAAATGTACGTAGCGAATCAGTAGTCTAACCTTACTGAAGGTGCACGAGAATATGACTTTATCCTATCTACACAAGGAATTTTTATAGGTGGCATATTGTTTGCAAGTTTTGCACAGTTAATGCTTTGGCAAGTTCGTGTCTTGTCACGCTGCTTGCAGCAAGACAAACTACTTAGTGAAGAGAGCAGTATGTTAGGAAAAGGTCGTTTACTTATTAAACATCTTTAAGAAAAAATACTTTCATACAAATCGCTCACCATTAAATAATACTGAAACTGTAGAAAAAATGTTTTTCCTGTTCCAAACGGTTCAGTTTAAAAGTTCACTTGCGTCAGAAACGAAACTTGATGTTCGATTTGAGTGTTTTGTGATCGTATCTCTTATAAATTCTGAGAAAGCATGACATAAGCAGGTACTTGTTCTCTTGGCAGATCAATAAGACCTGCCTTTGGTAAACGGAAAAATGGGCACCAGACTAAGCAAGTTGTAATTAGAAGTTTCAATACAATTTGAACGAACAACAGGGTGTATCATTCGACGTAGTTCATTTAAATTAACTCAAATTAGTTGTCTCCTTGTGACGGTGACTTGTCTGGTGTATCCTTAATTATGAGATATGATTCTGTTTACTTTCTGTTTGCTTCTTTTTCCTCAGTTTAAATATACTTCGCCGCACATCTTATTTTTAGCTTTCTTCTCGGCGTTTGGAGATGTCAATCTAATGTCTGAAAAGCAATTTTTCAGAAATAATACGAGCTACTTTAGAGGTTGTAGCTTCAAGAAAACATACGACAGAGAACCGGAATATTTCTGCCTTCTTCGTTTTAGAGGTTGAGGTTTGACTTTTTGTCAATCATTAAAAATCAAGTGTCTGGGTTGTTTCATGTTTTGAAGTCACTTAATTTATAATTGGTATTTAATGTGAACTAGAATTAGCCTGTAGGAGCTTAGCCTGAGGAACAGTTAATCAACGAAAGAACTTGGAAAACAAATTGCGTCGCTGTTTTTCAGCGTAAGGTATGTCTAAATTTGATTCTTTCACACATTTGCTTCGCCTTTTTTTTTCAGTACTAGAGATATTTAAACTCTTTCAATTTAATCATACCAAAGAGACATTTTCCATCCTTGGCAAATTACAAGATCTTGTCCACAAAACCGGTAAAAAGAACCAATTTAGGGACAGAATAGCCATCGAGGGACAGTAATTTGAAGTGCCACAAGTATGCTGTTCTATCGAATTTATTATTTAAATACACTAAACATTTTGAAGGCTATAAATATGAAAAACACCCAGTTTGACACAATGAAAAAAAAAACACTGTCATCTTGAGAGTGTGTGAGCGAAAATTATTTTGGTTTTCGAAAAGCTTTTTGAAAAAGCGTTTCACTGGCAACTGTTCTGAAAATCAAATAAAAAGATATCAAGAGAGAGATTACCCTAAAGAGATCTACTATCACAGATCACGATCAACATCTCTATTACAGTCGTGTGTGATCAGGAGACTTTGTGTAAGTTTTTCTTAAGGCTGAAAAGTTACCAAAAAATAATTGAGTGTGAGTTGAACACTTTGGTCTTTGATTCATTAGTTGGCGCTGACGACATCTTAGTCGTTTTGTTATGAATGCATTGTTTTCAAGATAGATCCTTTGAAATGTTGATTAGTAGGAGCGTGTTGTACGTTTCTAGTTTTATAGGAGATTTTTGGACTTCTAACGCTAATTTGTCTAATTGTTTTGGTTTTGTGTATCAAATTTTTCTCACGCTCACTAGCTTACCCTTATCATAGTTAAGAGTACAGACACATAAATGACGCCGTCACTCGCCCCATCTTGTCAATTTTGCCAAACATTTTACAGAAAGTCATCAATTACAGTACAGACGCACAAAGAGCTGCCATCAAGCTGACCTTTGTTTGGTGGCCAATTCACATTATCAACCCAGTTGATAAAACCAAATTATCTTGTAATACTCCCACCAACACAGCACCACAGTTTCTCTAGAAACTAGGAAATCTCTATGCATAGATTTTCTTCCGACAAAGTATTATGTCAGAAATGGACTTCGTTTGTCAGAAGCTTCGGCCAAACTTCAAGCCATTGAAGCATTTGGCTCTTTGCTTAGCGCACTTTGAGCCAGCCTGTTTCACATAGGTCGCATCCGTCGTGTCCTCCGATGGTGCAAGAAGACGTGCTTTAGAAAGGGTTCTATACCTACCGGGGATGCAGTGGTTTCTTTTCACTTGCACCATTGACTTAACGTGAAAAGCAACAAGCAAGTACTTTGTTATAAGCTTATGTAGTTTTCGGTTGTCATTACATGAAGTAACGCTTGCACTGACCATTTTGTTGCGTCCTGAATCATTGTTCGTCAGACAATGCGACGGTTTGTGCCAGTAACAGCAACTTCTGAGGCCGTCGAATTGGCCTCCTCTTCAGTTGCTGAAAAATTCTGCACCGCTACTCCGTGTCATGAAAACTGTGAAGAATTTATTCCGTCGCCCTAGTCTAGCATAGAATGTCTTTCGTGTTCGAGGTGTGCTGAGCTAAAAGTGAGGAATTGGCGACCGCGGAAAAACGTCAGCAGACTAAAGACAAAAACTAAAACAGGCGTGAGAGAGGATTGTCAATGTGAGAGGTTTTTGTTTTTTCGTGTCAAAGATTTGAAGTTTTGACGATGAATGCAATTTGTCATTTATCTATTTTGATGCCTGTTTGTACGAAGTTTGTGTTGAATACGTAGGATGACAAACTAAGCAACATCAATTATCATGATGACACTCGCCCGGCCGAGAGCAATGAGGTATTAAGTGCGGAGGATGGCCAGGGCCGGGTTGTTTAGAGCCCGATTAAGCTAACCCAGGGTTAGCGAGAATTTTGATGCCAGTTTTGTAACTTTTTAATTAGGTAATCTGTTTTAATTGTTTGCCCTTCAGTTTTGAGCTGTAGTAATCTCACACTACACCAAACGTTAGAGGTGAAAAACGCTTTTAAACAAAAAAATAATGCCTCAGTTAACGTTTAATCCTGGGTTAACGTTAACCGGCTTTCGAACAACGCGGCTCAGGATAACGAAAGCAGTACTGAAGACGACCCAGACTGGCGGGGGGGGGGGGGTCTTTAGAGGATAGAGCTGTAACTGAGGGGATCGATGGTTATAATGACAAGTAAAAAAAGTGTTCTAATATTAATGACAAGGATGACTCAAGAAATACTTTGGTGTGTGTATCTACACAGATCTTTTTACTTGATAACACTCAACTCAGCAACTACCTTAAGCAAAAATAATATTTCATTCCAACTTTTACAAACAGGTGTCAGTCATGATCACTTCAGAAAGCCTACCTGATTTTATGATGAAAAAGCTCAATGAGAGATCATTCTTGACGGTGAAAATTCTTGTTTGGTTTGATCTTGTTTTAAGGGTTGATTCACAAACCACCTCTCCAAGAGATCTATATGGGTTAAAACCTCTGATAGGTTGCGCTCACCGCCAGCAAATGTATTTTGCTCCAGAATTTCCTCGGTTCTGCTTATTAACTTTCTCAAAGAAAATCTTCACCACGGAATCTTCATCCTTGTCCAAAAAGCCCTCCGTTTCCTCCGCCATATTTACCATAGATCCCAGCTCCCCGCTCAAATTTCCCCCTTGACCCAGAGCCCGAAATTAAATAAATGAGAGCGATGATTGAATGAATAAAGACGGATTGAACTGAATGAATATAAAAATTGAAAATTTAATGAAGTACGGTCTATATGTAATCTAGCTTTGGATTGCCGTAAGCAATGAAACTGCTAAAATATTTTCGTCCACAACAGCGATTTGGATTTGCTTCAAATGGACTTCAAGAATTCTGGATACGACACGGGTAGTGAGCCCAAAGAACAAGGAACAAACACCCAAATTTTTTCACAAATCTCAAATATTTTCTCAGTTGGCTTGTGGGGCACAAAGGTCTGCTCTCTTGTTAGAATGAGACGTATTCGTGTATATCCTTCTATCTGTTGCAGATTGCAGTGTTTATGATTTTCCGCAGAGTTTCACTGGGGGCCCTACTAAAAAAACCCTGAATACTAAGCAAGATGATGCATCTGTACCTTACCTTTAAGTGGAATAGGTTAGACTGAAAATGTACCAAACGAATCAGTATCCTGACCTCACTGAAGGTGCACAAGAATGTGACTCTCCTAGCTCCACAACTAATATTTTTAGTTGACATAATTTTTTACAGGTTTTGCATTGTATCCTTGGCTAGGTTCGTGTCTTTTCACGCTGCCTGCAGCAAGACAAGCTACTTAGCGACGAGAGCAGAGTGAGTAGAGCGGTATGTTAGGGAAAGGTCGTTTACTTATTAACCATCTTAAGAGAAAACACTTTATTTTAATCGCTTTCAATTAAATAATACTGAAATTGTAGAAAAAAAATCCTTCCAGTTTAGTAGTTTGTGTCAAAAACAAAACTTGATGTTGGATTTGAGTGTCTCGTGATCGTATCTCTATTAAGTTCTGAGTAAGCGTGACATAAGCAGGTTCTTGCCGTCTCGGCAGGTCAATAAGGCTTCGTCTTTGGTAAACGGAAAAATTGGCACCAGACTGAGCAGGTTGTAAATTATATTGTTGTTAGTTTCTAAGAGCTGAACTGAAACGAAAGGGACTGTCGAGAAAATAAGCTTAGATATACAAAACAATTTGAACGATCAACAATGTGTATCATTCTAGGCACCGGGGAATAAAACCCCACAAACCCTGTAGTCATTCCCCGGAGCCTCGTGTTGAGGTCTATTGGTTTAGGCTGACATTGATATATCAAAATTGGCCGATTCTCTGTTAACTTAATGTCCGCATCTTTTTCCTCATTTCCAAAATTACCTCGCCCCATATGTTACCTATAGGTTTCTTCTCGGTGTTTGGAAATTCCATAAAACATGTTTTCGTTCTCTAGCGATTGTATTGGAAAAGAGTGATTCTTATTCGATAGAAATCCAATGTCTAGAAGGTAGTTTCTCACTCTCTTTATCATCAAGAAAACATACGACATAGAACCGGAACGCAAGTCCTTTAAAATATTTCTGCCTGCTTCGTTTTGGATGTTTGACAGTTTCGTCAAATCGTTAAAAATTAAGTGTGTGGGTGGTTCAATGTTTTGCATCACCTTATCATTGGTATTTTCTGTGAACTGGCATTGGCCTGTAGGAGATAGGCAGACTTAAGGAAATACCTCATCAACGTAAGAACACTTTCAGGGTAAGATATGTCCCAATTTGATTCCTTCACATATTGATCTAGTCTTGCTGTGACTTTTTTGCTAGTATATTTATACTCCTTCTATTTGCTCAAATTAACGTGGTATTTATCGATCCTTCGGAAATTACAATGTTTTGTCCACTACAGCACAAAGTCGGTTAGAAGAGTCATCAATTTCGAGAAAGAGCAGCTATCTTGGGACAGTAATTTTAAGTGCTACAAGTATGTCTTCACGATAAATCAAAAGACACAAATTGATTATTTAAACAAACGGCAAACATTTTGAGAGTAAGAGTTTCACTGGCAACTCCGTTCTGAATAAGAAATAAACGGTATCAAGAGAGACTCTCGGTATTCCTCAAGAGACAGTAAAAATACCTTGACATCCTACCATCGGACATGACGACCTTTATTGCAGTCGTCGTGTGTGATCACAAAACTTACTACAAGGTTTTCTTAAAGCTGAAAAGTTACCAAACTATAATTGAGAGCGAATTCAACACTTTGGTCTTCAATAGTTGGCGCTGACTACAGCTTAGTCGAATATAAACTTTAAAATTTGGATTTATTAGCTGTAGGCTATATGTTTTCAGCTTTATCGAAGTTTTTGTACTTAAAAGCTAATTTGTCTAATCTTTTTGGTTTTATGTGTCAAATGTCTCTCACGCTCACTGGCTTACCCTTATCGTAATTAAGAGTACAGACGCATAACGCCATCACTCGCCCAAGCTTGTCAATTTTGCCAAACAGTTTACAGCATTTGATCGATTTCAGTACAGACGGATAAAAAGCTGCCATCAATTAGTTGGGTAGAAATACATCTAAATAGGCGCCCACTTGATATTTTTCTCAATAACAACTCAGCTGTGAACCTTAGTTTTTTTCTTATATTTAGCTATTTTCCGTTAGAGATAATTTAGTTTAATTATGTTAGACTTCCTGTTTTGTTATCGAACATGATATTTAGCTCCGACATGATTTAACATGGCAATCTCATGTTAGAACGATGCATACCAGTAAAGCGATATTTTACTGCTGTTCAAGCTGTGTTTCTTGAAGACACCTGTATCTTATTAAAAGGGCAGTATTTTGATTTGGCAAGTTACACTGTGACGTTACTAACCACCTGTCGTGTTTTCTTTACTCAGGACAGAGATGAAGATTGTCTTGGCCAATTTTGTGGGATGGGTAATGTTTGAAATGGGTTTGCACTTAGGTAACTTATTTTGTTTCAAAATTTGATGCACGTTACGAGGCAAACAGCAGAAGCACACAAAACAGGGAGGAAAAAATAACTGAGATCGCGAAATAAAATCTAAATTGTTTCTGAATTGATTTGGAATATCGGTTTTCCATTTGAAGTTTCTTTAATTTGAAAATTGTTTGGTGTTTTGTTTTTGAATTTAAAAATGTGAATCATAGTTAATTTGTGCTTTTTGAATAAGCGATATAGGGCCTACAAGGACGTGGAGAGATTTTAAGAACGCATTACTATTGAGACACCTTTGAGCTACAATGTACCGTTTGCTCTTTCATACTTTGTGTTGTAACATTTCTCCATGTGGACAGTACTTTGTAAGAAATCTCTTTATTTGTCTGCAGATCTATTTGTTTAATCCGTTGACAATTTTTAAAAAATTTTGGTTATTCTTGCTTCACCACGTATTCAATGAAAAGATTATTTTGATGATGGTGTTTTACAATTTTCAGTATAAAAACGTTTCTTTTACCAAGTCATGCATCGTCTTCCTTGCACTATCGATCTGACGAAATTGGTCTGGAAGAGGGTATGTTGTCATCATTGTTTGTACAAGCCAGATGATATTTTTTCGTGAAGAACCTAATTGGGAATCAGTCCCAAAAAGAAGATCTGATTTAAACAGTGCGCAATCAATCACAAATCAGATTTTAATTTTTTACTTTGGCTAAATTAAAAGTTCCGGAGCTTTCTCAATCAAGACATGTTCTCAGTTCTCCTACTTAGCAATTTAAGATGCCCTGCGCCTAAGAAACGACCGATGATTTCCTGCTAAAGAATAGACTCGGCCGATTTTCATCTCCCAAGTAGAGGTTACCAAGTACTATTTAAATATGAGTTTCTTTTGTTTCAGTTTCGCTTTAAACCAAAAATATCGATCTGCAAACTTTTTCCGTCTGATAGCAGCAAAATCAGGCCGAAAATAAGCCCCCGCAAAAAAAGCGGTTCAGAAATCACTATCGCAACGCAAAATAATAAAACTACATAGTATCCAAGAAAAAGGCTTTCAATGCAATATCATTTGATAAACATCGAAAAACTGCCGAAGCAGATAAAAAATAAAGTTTCAAATACTGCATAGTAAATTAGATGGAGCTGATTTTAATATAATTGTTTCTCAAAAGTCCAACGCTTTTGAAACCAGTCACAGTGATGAATCAGACATATTTTGTAGAAGTGGGTCTGTTGCGTGAATAACTCCAAATGTTACTAACGTTTTCACAAAATTTAACCCTTTAAAAGAGGCATTTGAAACCGCCGCAGAGATGCACGAAGAGCTAATAAGAACGGAATTCGATGGTGCATTTTGCCAAAAATTCAAACTTCTAGTCGATAGATTTTCTTCATTTTTTCCCTAAACGTAGAAAATCAGTAGAGAAAATGATCTTTCAAAAGAAAAATTGGGGTCACCGAACGTCGAAGATCGTTAAATCGAGGCAAAGCTCCAGCAATGGCCACCTGCCCTACCATTTGTTTATTTAAGGACTTAGCGCGCGCTCATGCAGGACATGGCATGCGAATTTGCGTGCGCAGTAAGGATGCGCAGAAACAATTAGCGGAACGTCCTAAAGGAATGGACAATGCCTAGCGTGCGTCCATCCGATAGACCCTTCTCCAAAATGGCGGCCGAAAATTCAAATAAGTCAAAATAAAAAACGTATACCAGCACTAAAAGAACATCTTTACTTTGGTAACCCTGCAAAGTTTCAGCAGTTCATGCATACCCACAGTCATACAGACGTCTGTAAATGTCTCAATTTTTAACCTACATTTTCTTTGCTGATATTACACCTGAAATGCTGAAACTTTGCAGGGTTACTAAAGTAAAGGTGATCTTTCTAGTGCTGGTATACGTTTTTAATATTAGCTAATTTTAGCTTATTTGAATTCTCGGCCGCCGTTTTGGAGAAGGGTCTATTTGGGATGCACGCGAATAGTTAGGAGAGCACAAAGATTAAGAGATGCTTGAGTGTCTCGAGCATCTCTAGCTACCTAAGTGCTCTCCCAACTATCCAAGTGCATCCCGAATTGGATGGACGCACGCTAGACATTGTCCATTGCTTTTATAACATAGCGAGAAATTTTTAACGCTGAAAAGTCGGAATTTCACCGACTATGATGTCAACCTGAGCCATTTGTATGAACCATTCATTTCTTTTTCATAAAATATTAGCCAATCAGAGCGCACGTTAGCACGTAGCTATGTTGTAATTTAAGGACGTTCGCGCCCATTGCTACTGCGCATCCCTAGGGCGCACGCTATTCATTAGGCAAGCGCGTGCCACGTCATTTTCAAGCGCGCGCACCGAGTCGAAAACTGAACAAAGTATAGAGCTGATGACCTTTGCGTTAACTTGGTTTGCGAATATTTTTGTTGGATGCCCGGTGACTCCCACTTTTTTTTTCGGCAGATCACTTCCTTTTCTGATTCTTTCCATAATACTATAAAACAAAAAAAGTCGGTTCGTGGGAAGTTTAAGTTATTTCTCATATACTATTCACATAGGGTGGAATTGGTTTATGGATACAGGTGTGCGTGACTTAGAAGTTGCATTTTTAAGGCTAATTCTAACTGATTTAATGACATATGTAGCAAAGATCTATCAAATAGGCCTATATTTGCTGTGTTAAACACACATACCTTAGATATGATTCTTTAACTTAGATACATGCCGATAGTAATGAATCCGGCCAGAATCGCGTCGAGTGACTGAAAATCCTAGAAATGGTATGGTCAGTTATTCACGTTATCTTCAAAACGAGTTCGGTGACCTCCAATTTTTTTACCTTTTTAATATAATCTTATTATATCCTACCTGCAGTCAAAGTCTTCAAAAAACTCTGTACGAAGAACGTTTTGGGCGCGAACGTCCTTAAGTTCTTCCACAAAAACAAGATTTTGGTTTGTTTTTTGTCGTTAAAAGAAGGTGCCAACTAAACGAGTCACACTCTGTAATGAAATTCCCTAAATTTTGGAAGTGTTTTAATAATGCATTTTTCAGGAGTGAAAGGAGAAAAAAGAGAATGTCCAGGAATCCCTGTAGTACCAAGAACAACACTGATGGAACAATTGATAAAAGATGTGACAGGCAGACCTAACGTTTGCAATCTTTACACTTATGGTTGTTGGTGTGGTCCACGTGGGCATGGAAAATACGTGGACAACTTTGATTAGTAAGTATGGCCTTGCTATATATCATGAAATTCAAGAACTAACGGTGCTATGGGGTTGAAAATTACCTTCTTTCATGGAGCTTATGATTTTATTGTAATAGCAAGGTAGATTAGTCAGAGTTTCCCTCTGTTTAATGTTCTAAAGGTGTTGCAGTATTCATGTAAATAAATATAATGCGTTTCGAATTCGAAACATATAAGGGGGGTTGTACAGGCAATTTCTTCTTTGTTTTTAAATTTGTGTATTTAATCTTGCTTTATGGTGCCAGGTAAACCAAATGGTTATAATTACTCTGCCACATTATTTTAAGGGCAATTTTAGAAGGAAACGCAAACATTCACTGTCAGGCTTACTTTCAGAAGTTATGGATGACAAAAACCCAGACTTTTTCCCTTTCAGCGAGCGCTAATAACCAACGCCTCTGGACGTCATCAAAATCGTCACGAATTTGAAACTTTTGTCCAAATATAATACCGGCGCAAGCTTTTCCGTTTTTCTTTTAATCACTCATCTACCATATATACATTTTGATCGTTCTCTTCCCTTCCGTTCCTTTTCATCAGCCTGGGCTTTCTTGCCTCATGCATTGATATGTTGTAAATATATTTATAAATGGCAAAAATAAAATAAATAAAAACTAAGTTCCTTTTCTTTTTTGACTTAATCCGTCTTTTTTTTAAGTGTAAATATATTGAACTTCAACCAATCAATTCACTAATCTACCTCATGTGTCGTCACTGCTGATCGACTGTTCCTAAAGGAGCCTATTAATTAGGAACACCCGATACACCCGATTACATATAAATATAGCTATGACTTGAACTTGAAGTGTTCTGTGTCCCTCCTCTACCTTTTCTCTTATTCTATTTTTTGTTTATTTGACTATTTTCTTCAGCTGCTGCAAAGTTCATGACTTTTGTGAAGAAGCCCTACTTAACGATGCGGACAAGTGTAAAGTCAGTGGAGGAACGTTCTTTGTGACGAAAGATTTCAAGTACAACAAAGCTACCAATAAATGTTGTGAGTATGTTGAGCTTTTAACCATTTAAGGTAGGAACAATAATGATAATTATGATGATGCTAATAAATAACACTAATTGGACCTAGTGGAGTATAATGGAATGTGTAATCTCGGCATTATCAAGTAGGCCGTACAATACAAAGTGCTAAAACGTTCTCGACAAGGAAATGGACCCTTACCCTAGCAATAGGCTGGGTTACTTGACGACAAAATTTGTGTCATTTTACTCCTTCACCATTAGAATCAGTAAGTTATCAATAGCAATCAACAGTTAGCACTATTAGTAAGACTTACTGTATTCTCATTACTGTAGCTCCATTGAGTGAATATCTTGAAGGAAGTGACGAGGAGAAGCAGTGTAGACATGCTTTATGCCTCTGTGAATTGGAAATGGTCCGTTGCATGGGACACAACAAAAATGAGATTGACACCACCAAGATCTCATATCAACAATGTAATATCACAGGTAAGAATAGTTCCCGGACGAAATGATTTGCATGGTAATTCGCACTTATAGCATTTATAACACTTTAACTGATTTTGAACAATTTTAAATGTCTATTGAACTCCACATTTCGTAGTAAACTTTTGATAAACTGTAAAAAATGTTCAGTCAAAACTTGGAAAAGATCTGTACGCTGTTAAACCGGGAAATATTGAAGTACATTAAATTCCATACACGTTTTCTTATGAGACTAAATCATTGAAAATATTTTTGTGGTACCCTAAATTATCATCAGCGTTAGGTTTCAAAAGAAAAATATGAAGTCTTTCCCATACAACCGAATATTGTGAAGTGTATATATGTAGCCTATGTCCCGGTGTAATCAAACGGTGACTCAACTTATCAGACCTGTGTAGAAACGCCCGCTATTCAACTTCAATAAATCGTTGACCAAAGTGAATTTGAAGCTGAAAACACAGAGTAGACCGTCTATATGATACACTTATACAAAGCACTGCCACTAAAACAAATCTCTTGATGAATGCACACTTAAACCACTGTATCGACTTCGGTGCGCAGGTGAATACGACAGCTCTACGTCCGGGTCAGTGAATTCACTAAAAAGTTTAAAAATAGCGTACCGAAGGGGGAGTGGGGGATGACGCTGTGGTGAGAGCGCTCGCCTTCCACTAATGTGTCTCGGGTTCGATTCCCGGACCCGGCGTCATATGTGGGTTGAGTTTGTTGTTGGTTCTCTTCCATGCTCCGAGAGGTTTTTCTCCGGGTATTCCGGGTTTCCCCTCTCCTCAAAAACGACCAAAAACCAATATTTCCAAATGGATTATTGTCAAGCACTTTATCATGAGCCTCTGGCTCGGGTGATCGCGGAAGCATTTAACTTTGTACTTAAACACGGTGAATAATGTCATTTGCCGAGTAAAAAGAACAAATTTTCAACCCACCTTGCAGGAACTTTCATCAGTCGCCTTCTCTTTCTCCTGTGATGAAGGATGAAAACACAACAGTAAAGAATCCTTATCGGTTGGCAAACTCGAATAGAATCGAATGCATTCAAAACGACATTTCTATAAGATTTTGAGAGTACCTTTTGGATCCTTACCAGATCTGCTAATAATGTCTAATTACAGACAGTCCTGTTTGCAACAGCAAGGCGGATGTGATTGTTCTGATCCAAGACAGTCAAGGTACTTCCTCAGTGACAGTTGAAAACATAAAAACGGTGGTGCGAGCAATGGTCAGACGACTAAACAGTGAATCAACTGACTTCAACTTTGCTGTGGCAAAGTTCGCTACGTCGCGGCGAATGAGTTGTTTTAGAACCGCACAAGAAACAATTAATTACCTAAACAAGGAATACCAACACAGAGGAAGCGGCCTTAATCTGTTAAAAGCTGCCCTGAGTAAAATGGTCTTGAAGCATTTTGACAACCGTCCTGGTGACCGAACAATGGACACGGCAAAGGTGAGATTTACTTTTGTCTATGTTCTGTTTTGGTCTAAAATGGTGTCATCAGCAAATTCAAGTTATTTGTATTTCATCTGTATTTTTTTTTTACAATACAAAAAAAAGTCTATCACAGTTAAAGCTTTCTACAACGACCCCCTTAGGGTTAGGGTTTAACCCTAGGGCATTGGCAAATTATTTAAGCCGAAAACCAGGATTTTTAGTGTAATCTTGAATTCACAGCGTGTGTTTAAAAATAACCAATATTTTCTGGTTTTAAAATCGAATTTTCGAGCATGTTTTCAAGACACGTTTTACCTATGCGGTTGAGTTTAGGGTTGTGCTTAGTGCAAATGTTCTTCGTTTCAAGGATTTAAAGATTAGTATGGGGTTCTCAATTACTGTTCGAAAAATGCACGCTCTATTTCAGGAAAATCACTACCTGGTGGTGTCAACGACTGTAAACAGTCGAATTAGAGGCTCTGTTGTCGAACCCAAAATTCGAAGCAAAATCTTACTGCTTAGCATCCTATTAATTTAGATAATCAAAATGATAAACTCACCTTCTGAATCCAGTGACTGTATGAAAACTAAACTGTTATCATTGCTTCGACAATGATTACCAAATGATAGACAAGCGTACTATATGGCTTTTGCACAAAACATTGTAGTTTTTGTCAGATTCAAACATACACAGCTGTAGTAATTGAGAAAACTTGACTGCATGATAGAGAACGATGATAAAATTAATTATAGTTGCAGCTAAAACCCGAAGACGCGCAAGATAATAGGTCGCTCATCATCAGTCTGTCGCGCAGTGAAATTAAGTGCACAGGAAGTGCAACAAAATTAAAAACTATTTTGTAGCTCGTCTACAGGTATCGGATTGAAACTAAACCCCCTAGCCGAGATAGATACTAGATCTCTGGACATCATTTTTATGATATGATCAAACAGATCCACTCAATGTTATGTTGTCACATAAGGAAGTGATTTTTTTAACAAAACCAAACTATTTGCTTATCCGTAAAATATAACACCCTTCAAAGTTCCATTTATGTGACGTCATTGCGTGACTTACAAACAATGCATCTTTTCAACATGTTAGCAAGGGATTCGGTAATTTTGCTTGTTTCGGTCTCTAAGATGGTTAAAATGTACTTGCTTACAAGCTCACTTGTACGTAAGAGGGGGTTAGAAGCTAAGATATACTCGGGACTGTCAAGAATTGCGCTGTTTTTACAAGAGCCATCCAGGTATTGTTTAGATCGGTTATTTGTTCGGTAAACACTATTGCAAGATTCACAAGATGACTATTTTGAACGGAAAATAGGGATAAAACCCCGTCTTCAGTCACTGGATTTACAAGGCGAGTTTATAATATTGAAATTTTAATTATTTAATAGGATGCTAGGCACTAAGATTTGCTTGGAATTTTCGGTTCGACAACAGAACCTCTATTAAATTCGATCTTTTGCAGTTGTTGACACCTCGAGGCAGTGATTTTCCCGAAATAGAGCGTGCATTTTTCGTACAGTAATTGAAAACCCCAAACTAATTTTCACATCCTTGAAAAGAAGAACATTTCCACTAATCACAAGTGTAATCTCAAGTCTTTCGGAGTTATACCGCATAGGTAAAACGTGTCATGAAAACATGCTCCAAAATTAAATTTAATACCAGAAAATATTAGTAATTTTTAAACACGCGCCGTGAATTCAAGATCAGACTAAAAATCCTGGTTTTCGGCTTAAATAACTTGGCAATGCCTTCCACACAAATACACTATTTGAAGAAAAGCGAACTTGCTTTTGCGCGTTTCAGGAGCGAAGTTCTTGTGTTGTTACTCTGCGCGCTAATGTCCGCCATTTTTTACCAGCTGGCATCCTGTATAGTTTTGTGAGTTTTCGGGCAAACAAAAGTAGATATGAACAAAAAGAACACACCAAGTTTGCCAACTCATTATGGGGTATCTCTGAGCGAAAGATGAGAGAAATCGATTTTTGAAGCATGTCCCACATTTCTGTGATTTCACGCGGTCTTTGGGGACATTCTCTCTTAAATACCTAACACATTCAATTATCAATAAAACAGAAAGCAAACGGAGACCGACGGCACGCGGTACGCATCAAGTGGCATGACCTTTTACAATAAATGAATGGGGGTTCTGTATAACCTTTTATAAGTAGTTGATAAAGGGACGCGCTGTGGTGGCCGCTGCTGTTGTGGAGGTAGTCATGGTAGAGAGATTTAAATAATAGAGAATGCATGCACTGTTTGTTAGGAACAAAAGAGTGGCCGTTGTAGAGAGGTAACATCGATTGTAGACACATTATAAATCCTGATTATCATTCTTCTTAATCAATAAACCGTTTTCAATTTTAAAGATTTTAGTCATATTCTCAGACGGTAACACGGTGGATGAGAATGGGGAACTTATGGACACCTTCATGCTTGAGAAAACAGCCAAGTTGTTAAGAGTCAACAACAACATCAAAATAGCTGGTGTCCTTATTCCTAACACTGACAAAGCACCACGAATACAAGAGTTAAAAGGCATCGTCACTGAACCAGATGACGCCATTGTAGCCGATTTTTCTACTTACTTTAACAAGATCGCAGATCTTCTAGTAACGAAAGTAAAGGAATCGGTTTGCCCTTATGGTAAGAATCTATCTTAATTCAGAAGAAACGTTACTGGTTTTAATTCATTTTTCAGTAAAGAACTGACAGGTAAGTTATGATGGCTAGCAGGTGGGATTGGGGAAGTGAGAGCAAGTAAGGGATACTCCTTGGAATTTTGAAGTGGAATGTGGTACCCAGTTTTCTAAATCTTGGCCCAATTCCACTAGGAAAGGTGTAGTTATCCAGTGCCTCAGCTGGCTGTTTCTAAAATATTATGGCCAAATTGTTTTTTGTTTTTCATCTTTTGTTTAATTCCGAAGTATTAAGATATAAAGTGGTCAAGTGTTGCGGAATTACACCATTGTGTTCTTTCCAATTTGTGTGAGCCTTAAATTGTTATAGCTAAGGAAACTGCGTAGATATCGAACCCAGCTCCCTCTGGAATAACATACCAGTAACAACTGAAGGGTGCGATCACCTTTATTTATAAACACGTAGCTCTCCCTTAAAGCATTGAGCAACCCTTTTTGCTTAGCAAGATTCAATTACTTATAGATACATAGTTATCAACCGTCCGAAAACCGGGACTGGATTAGGATTGAAAGGGCTCATTCACCAATGATTAACGGGTGGGTGCGCCACTTGCGAAGTAAATGACATTTCACTTCAGGTTAATTGAGTCAGCTTAAGCGAGGGAAATTTAAACAATTCAATATCTAGCAAAATCGGCCACAAAATAAGAGAAAAAGAGTAATAAACAGCCACAAATTAGGGACCGTTCATTTTTTATGAGAGAGGGGGTGGGGGCTGATGGGATTTGGGAAGCGCCATTTAAAAATCGCATGACCCCTCTCAGTTGACCAAATTTTTCACATGGCCCCCCCTTAAAGCACAAAAAAATTAGCCTTTGCTCAAGAATTTACTTAATATTCTCTATTATTCCCCTGCTCGACGAAATTTGCAATCCCTATACTACAGAGAGCTCTTCGGTTAAAAAAAAACGCAAATCAAAAGAAAGAGAAGTCAAACACTTTTTTTCTTGGGCCATCGTAGTTTAATAAAAAATGAGAAACAAACTGCAGTGATAAACATATTGAACTTGCACATTTTTTTGATTAAGACCTGATGTTTCGTATGTTACTCTACGCACATTTTCAAATGTTACCATTGAAATTTAAAATAGCTAAATTAATAAGGGATCAGCTTTTCACTTTTCACATTGAATACTGACTCAAGTTCTTGAATAAATTAAGTCTTTTTGATTTCGCAATGGTAGTCTGTCAATAGTAGAAGTCAATTTTACATCTCCTAGTTATGGCTCACCCTGAGCGTGTGGCATTTGGCCCTCTCATTGGCATCTTCCTCGTCTGAATTACTGAGTGCAAGTTTGACATCACTTGAGTCTTCTGTCCTGACTCTTCTGCTGCAATCAGTGTCTTAAAATTACGTTTACGTTACTTTTTGCCTTTATTTCACGCAGTGAGGGACTCGCTGTACCGATCTTTAAAGCGCGTACAGCATTCTAGATCACGCCCTTTTCAATCATTCATTGACTCTGGCATAAGATAAAAATTCCAGGGTCTCCGGAAGGTAAGCATTAGCTATATTATTAATGCAACCGGGATAGAGCGAATTGTCCAGTTTCGAATTCGCCATGACTGCTGAATAAAAGCACTGACAACACATTTGTATAGGGTTAGCCTCGACCTAAAGTAAAATATTCACAAATTCCAGCGAGAAGATGGCCTGTTTACAGCTCTGTGTATTGTTTAATTTTCAAATTTGTGGCAGCTTCCCGCGGGTATTTATGAATATTTTTTTAGGTCGAGGCTAACCCTGTACAAATGCGTTGTCAGTGCTAGTATCCAGCGGTCATGGCAAATTCGAAACTGGACTATTAATACATGAGCATCATGAAAGAGGCTCATTCCAAAATGCGCAATAATGGCGAAAGTGACGTTTACAGTTGAATGATTCAGGCAGTTTGATATCTTACAAGCAAGAGAAGCTACCTTTCTAAGTGTGGATGGCTGTTCAGAAAGGGCGAGTGAGTTTTCATGCCAGGATACCAGTTGAAGCCCAGTGATAGAAGCAAACTGAACTGGTCTATCAAAGAGCTCAGATGAATGGTGGAAAAACTGAATTTCATATTAATTTGAAGGAACACGATTCCACACTCTTTCAGTCCAATTGGCTTGCTTTAAAGCAGGGCGAAATTTTTTTCCACAGCTTAAATGTAAAACAGATCAAATGTGTAGAAGCTAAGTTGACTAATGTCAGGCAGGATATGGAAGCACCAGAAATAAGAAGAGAAGTAATGACAGAACATTCCAGGGCATACAAAAAGCGCATTAACAAAAGGAGAAGGAATATAGAAAACCGCAGAAAGCTAACTGAAAGAAAGAGGAAGCGGACTGAAAACAACGTTCAGCGAGTTCATTGAATCTATGTTGGAAACACGGTGGGAAATCTTCCATAGTTCATTGTGCACCCTCCTACTAACCTAGCCGTCTCGGGAGAGTATATTAAAGGTGAGGATATTACCACGTCGTTATTTAGACGAGATAGGCTATACATCGTCCAGCTCTTGGAAGGGAATTATTTCACCAATCCTGCAAGAAACAGAATCACCACCAATCCCATAAGCAGGAAGCCAGAAACTATGTTTACACCTTCATGCACCCTGAAGAGTACACTCTGACTGAAAGCATTGGTGACAGCAGCACAAGCAAGCGCTCGACGACAGTGAAGATGAAGATGGGTGCAAGTGAAAGTTGTATAATTAGAAAATAACTAGTTTAAAGTTCTCTTTAGTAGATACAAATATTTTTTGCCATCAAACGTCTACGGCTATGTTTGCTCTATAGCAAGGTTTTTATAATATGTAAACATTATGCAATTTCAAAGTTTTACAATAGCCATTTTTTTCACATGCCCCCCCCAAATCCCACCAGCCCCCCCCCCCCTAATTCGTAAAAAACGGTCCCAAAGAAAAGAGAAAAGCAATCTCCGTGTGGACTTCGTGTACGTGTGGATTTTATCGAAGTGCCGCATTGCAAAAGCGCTGACAGGGTAACTTTGATTAGATATCGGAGACACTTTCGGTTTCTTTAAGTGCCAAAGCCTTTACACCTTTTTGGAATTAGTCAGGTAACTATTTGTGTGTCCTGATGTTACTGATCATGAAAAACGTCTCGCACATGAAATAATTCTGAACTAACTTAATGGGACACGGTTGAATGGCAATAAATTTTTTTTAGGAGTGGTACAAAAAGATCACTTACTAGTCCTTAAAGCCAGATCTGCGAATACAAAACAGACATAGTGTTGTCTAATTACAGATTATTTTTGCCCGGACAACGCGGATGTCATTGTTCTGATTCAGGACAGTCAAGGTATTTCCTCAGCAACCGTTGAAAACATAAAAACCGCGGTGAAAAGAATGCTGACTCGACTAACCAGTGAAACAACTGACTTCAACTTCGCTGTGGCAACGTACGCTACGTCTCGGCGAATAAGTTGTTTTGGAACCAACGAAGAAATAATCAGTTACATAGACAACGAGTACCAGCACAGAGGAAGCGGCCTTAACCTGTTAAACCTTGCCTTGAGTAAAATGGTGTCAAAAAATTTTGACAAGCGCCCTGAGGACAGAAAAACTGACAGGGCACAGGTGGGTTTTACGTTTGGCTTTTTTTCGATTTTGGTTCAAACTGTCTGGCAAATTTGAGTTATCTTTAATAATTATGTCTGTTTTTTGTATAAATTGGTATCAAGATAATGAAAGATTTCAAAAAAATTGGTATTGAAATCAGACCTCTAACCCCTACGTTTTGTAGATTAATCATGTCCTCATATCGTTCTCCGCAGCTCAAATGTATCAGCTTTCGTATATTCGCTTGAATCTTTTCCATTTAAGGGTATATTATGAACTAACAACGTGACCGGTATCGCAAAAGTCAAGTGTTCGAATCCCCCCTAAGCTGATCTTTTTTCAGAGTTTAACTGATTTCACAACTGCTTAACTTGTTTATAACTTCGATGTTCAGTGATATCTTCATATCGTTCTCCGCAGTTCAAATATATCATCATTCATATATTGAATTTTAATACTCGTTTTCATCCTTTATCAAAAAATCGTCTGCAATGTTTCAGATTCTAGTCATCTTCTCAGACGGGAACGCACAGAATGAGAATGGTGACATTATGGACACTTCCATACTCGAGAAAACAGCAAAGTCGTTGAAAGACAACTACGTCGACATTTTTGGTGTCCTTATTCCCAACACTGAGAAAGCATCACAAGTACAACAGCTGAAGAGTATCGCCTCTGCGCGAAATAACGTCATAGACGCCGGTTTTAGCAGCATGGTAGATCTCGTCGCATTGCGCGTGAAACGATTGGTCGGCTGCCTTGGTAAGAATTTCACAAGGAACTTTATCTTTTTGTGATTTCAGTCCCAAATTAAATAGAGTAGCAAAAAAGCGTCGTATTTTCGTCCAAAAATTCAGAATAATTAGTAATAGTGCCAGCTGAGTACCTTACAGTTAGCCTATACCAAGGTAAAAGATATATATGCGGTCTTTGGGAGGGGGGGGGGGGGCTCCCACATAAAAAAACCGGGTTGCTCGTCGAAAAGTTTGAAAAGAACCCCAAAGGGGTACCAAGATCCTGTTTTATGGGCGTGGCATGAAGTACCAATTCATTTGCTCAGTCGTGTTTTTTGGCTCAATACCATAAAAGGTACTGCAAAAGCTCCTACTGTGGACCTTTTCAATCTAAACTCCCAAACAGGTACTAAAACTATGTTTTCAACTTTTGAAAGGTAGGATGAGCACGCCAACCTTTTTTGGGGTGTGTCTCCCCCCGGGATGTGCATACCCAAGGTTGTTTCATTGTGTACTTTTTCAGAAATATTTTGTTTATTCCAACAGTTAAGTACACAGTCAAAGTTTACACCCTGGATTCACATGCGAGGACTAACAACATATTGACTATTAAGATTGAGGGACAAGGAGAACAAAAAACCGCAGATCATGTCTTGTACGAGACAACACAGGACACCGAAAGGTTTGATATATGTTCTTTTTTTGTGTTCCTTGTGTTTTGGGTCCAGGAGGACATGTAAGGGGCGACAGTGTTTATAAAACCTTTTCGTGGTTAAAATTCGTGGCCTTGGGTGGCATATCTGTAGCTTATATATGGTAGTTCCCCTTGAATTTTCCCGAGGTGTTTCCCGAATTTTGAACTTTAAGTTTTAGAATATCTATGACTTGTTTGAGTTAAATTATCTTGTAGTTTCACAGAGATTTCCTTCATTTCGACATAATCCGAATTACATATAACACTATAACTTTCAAATGTAAACAAAACCAAAAGTGTTGCTGACTAGGGCCCTTAACATACTTTGAGGAAAGCAACTTACAGTCGAGAAAATGGCATAGGCCGACGATGGTCTTTTAAGGTGCATCGTTAATTGTTTTATTCTTTTAAGCAACCTCCAGGTGATTGTATCAGAGTTCTATGATCTTGACGTGGGCACAGTGAAGAGGATTCATATTAAAAAACCCGGAGCTGGGTGGAACCCTAAACAGGTAACGTGATAATAGTAATTTAGAACCGGTAGTTTTTACTATTTAGTTATCTTGGGAAATCTTCCAAAATTTTCGGAAAACGGGCGGAAACGATTGTCAGTCCTTTGTACGGCTTTTGGAGAATATTCGGAAATCTTCGGAAAATCGTCAAAAAAGTCATTAGTATGTTTATGTAATAAACATACTAATGTTCGTTGAACACTCGAAGAGAAATTCCATATCTACGCGTACCCATGTTTTATCCTCTATTCACTGCATTTAGTACACTATTTTGCTTAACAACCAAGTATTGCTTCCGTGCTTTCACTAATGTACGTACTGAAC
>CM042757.1:1527861-1548302 GCA_022496165.2 Catalaphyllia jardinei
ACAGACATCACTTTAATTATTATTAACCGAGCGGGATGTCTGTATCGGAGAATCTTGACAGAGGTCAAACAATGGCAGTGAGGTCTGCACTCACGAACAAGATCGAGATTCTCCCAAATACATCCATGAGGCTGATAAGCTTTTTATCTAATGCATATGGCCAAACAAGACAACTTCAGTTCGCTCAAAACAACAGTGGCCGGTTCGTAGTCGCGTCCTATGTGCTTGCGAACTGAAAATGAAAAGTGTGTTCAAGAGAAGGTCAGCTCTTACTTCGTATAAAAGCCACAGTAGACGTAATGCAATAGAAAACAAAAGGACACAGGACAAATTAACGAGGAATATAATGAAAAGAAAGTTTTTTTGTTCCATCGTAACGACCGTGTGATCGGCACCAAGAAGGATCCAGAAGGTTGAACTCAATGACGGGTATGTTTTCAATTTCTCTAACTTCTTTTCTTGACTAACAAAAGTTCTTAGAAGCATTTAAGTCGCTCTTAGTCTTGTATTGGGTGCTTTTTACTTTTAGATTTAAAAAAACTTCTCTATTTTGTATTCAGCTGGTGTTTTGATTGCCCCAGTTAAACTGACTCAAAAAGTTTAACTTAAAAGTCTGCATGTTTTATGCACCCTATTCTCTTCTTCCTTTGGTCTTCTTCCTTTGGTCTGTTTCATTTAGTATTATTAGCAGAAACAAGCTAAATGATTTTGTATTTTTTGTGGCAAATTTTTAAGGCGAACGTAAAGGGTAGAGCAATGTAGATGCCAGCCTAGATAGAAAAAGCAGGACCTTGGTATATATCGATTTTAGCCAAACATATCCCTAAATTTAATAGTTCTCAGTCCTCGTAAGACACGGCCACATGCATAATAGAATCTCTTGCCTACCGAGGTAAGGGCCGAAGCCGCACTGGGAAATACTGACCCGAGGTCGAGCCCAGAACAGCTGGAGCAAGCTGTGTAAGTAATAGATTACTTTATAGAAAGTGCGACGTACGGATTTTTATTCACGAGTTGCAAAACTTTGGAAAACGATTGAGTGAGCGCAGCGAACGAGCGAGTTTTTCAAAGTTTTGCAACGAGTGAATAAAAATCCGTACAAAGCACTTTCTATGCTGTAGTTTGTTTATTGTATATATAGCGAGAATAGTAGTATATAATGGTCATTTTAATCCTTCTTAATGCTTTAATCCTTCCGTGTGCGTTCCCTTTGGATTCCCTCGCAAAAAGTGGGTTCCCTTTATTAATATGCATAACGGTCGAGTCCATGACGTCACCTATTGTTATAACCTAAGGAAAAATGCGATCCTCCATTCTAATGAAGTGTCTAACTAGCTAGGTAAAAATGGGTTCCTCCATACTAATAAGCGTCACTCTAGAACAATGAAAACAATGAACTCGTTTGAACTTGGCCGCTGATAGGTAACGCTGATTGGAAAACTCAATTATCTGTTCAAAATAAAAGCGCGAATTTTAACGAAAGCGTGATTCGTTCATTCAACTTCAAGCGGGCGCTGATTCTGGGAAGCCATTTGAGTGGTTTGCTCTGATTGGCTAATCCATTCTACTCTGGGCGATGATTGGTTATATTTTCACATTTGAAGAATGCTATACGCGAAGTTGATTGGACGTATCGTTTTTCCACATGAGAAAATATAGCACATACAGAATTCTATTTACAGGGTTTATTACCTGAGATTCTCGCTATATATACAATAAAGTAGTTTACTACAGTCGACTCCCAATAACTCGAACCCTTGCTACATCGAACTAAAATCGATGTCCCCTGGATTTCCAACATGCCTTTACTTTAATTCTACCCTCGGTGACTCGAACCCTCGATAACTCGAGCCTCGCGCTAATCGAAGCAATTTTTGTTTCCCTTCAGGTCATTTTCTATATAATTTTTCGATAACTCGAATCATATCTGTCAATACATCATGTGAAGTCAAAACAAACAATGTACGGTAGTCAAAAATATCAAATTTATTTTAAAGCAGCTGTGAACTTTGCAGAATAATTTAGAGGTGTATTGTTTTGTTTTCACTCGACTTCATTGTTCTATAATTTTAAAAACGTACACTGAATGAATAGAAAAACTCTAGACACCGTATTTTCCTTATTTCCGGTCATTTGTTTTTAACTGCCGATAACTCGAACCTTTTTCAATTTCCCTTGTTCGAGTTATCGGGAATTTGAAGTTGCATGCTTTCGAAAACAAACAATACACGACGTTTCCATCGACTGTCTTCATGAAATCGTTTCACATAGCAACATCCAGATTATGAAAAACCAATCAGAAGAGGACGAGGTTCAGTAAAATATCGTGGTTTTTCCGAGTGGTGAAGTAGATCATTTTTTCGGCTTCGGCAAATAAATGATCTGCGAGACACTGACAAATATTTTGATATTTTGCGATAACCGAGTTTAATAATTGTTTTATCATTCGACCATCAAGTTTGTATTCATATTTTAATCACGTGGTTTCAAGTACGCATGAGCAGAATATTATTTGAAGCAAAATACATTTTGACGATGCTAGGCATGAGTAGACCGTTATTTGAAGGCAGTTATTTACAGGTCACGTGGTGAGTTTTCGGCCACTGGAAATGAAGGGAAAATGCATCGAATGATATAACCTATATTTATACACGATAATTAATTATTAATTATACTTCTTGGGGTACTGGGTAAATCAACAAGAAAAGAAACGAAACCAATAACCAACTTTGATTTAGCAAACTAACGTTGGGGGAAAGCAGCCAAGCGGTAAAACACCATAAACCTACAGAGGATAAAAAGGCAAGAAAAAAAAGTCAGATTAACAAAACAAGTGCAGCAGCATAAAAAACCCAGCTTACTGCTATCAATTATGCAAATCAAGTGACACTGGTTTATGCCAGGGGAAATATTCAACCCCCCACTCGCACCTTTTTTAACCTCGTATTTGCATAACGCAAATACCGAGCAAAAGTATCCTTTAAAATATTTGCTTTGTTTGTGTATTAGGTGAAGGTTACAAAGGGAGAAGAAACATTAACGGCAGCGTTCGACCAAGCTATTAGAGAGAACGGCTGGTATTCTGGTAAGTTCTAATGCAAAACTCTTTTATAAACGCCAGAGTCTTCTCGGAATTGCAATGGACATGCCTACATTTTGAATCTCTAACGTCGATAGCTTAATAGACCTTTTTAGCTTGGGCGGTTTGTTTCTGGCCCACCCCCCCCCCTCCCCCCTCCCCAACAGAAAACCTTGTGACACACTTTTTCTCTTGACCTGACTCCCCTCCCCCCTCAGAAATCTATTGTAGACTACGTGATGATACTCTTGAGAATTCTTGCTTTCACAATTTTTAATTGTCGCATGAATATGAATGATAATATCACGTGGTCTAGAATGGGAAAACAAACCGCCCAAGCTAAAGAGGTCTATTTAAGTCTTGAGAAGTGATAAACCTGCACCAACCGAGCTTAAGGCGGGGGTACACGTAAAGGCTGTTTTGAAGTCACTTAACGCGGCCTTTCTGCCAATATCTCGGTCACGTTTTATGCAACGCTAAATGACCTAGAATATAAATGTTTATTTTGAGTGTTACAAGACAGTGAGGAAACCAGCAGTCAAAAGTTTCTTCGGGGCTTAAATTAGCGTAATTTCCGATAATAATCGCGCTAACATCGCATCGTAAAGTTCCAAGTAAAACCTTTGCGATGACACATCTACTTTGGATGGTTGCTATACTTTTGTTTCTTACATGCAATGATATTCTACATATTAACGTTTATTTACGAAATCACTCTAGTTACTCCACTTACTTCAGCTACAGCGTCTTCAAAGTGCACGGCGATGTTGTCCTCAGCCTCTATAATCTCTAAAATCGCGTCAAAATCATCTCCGAACAGAGAGATCGCTACCATCCGCCATCTTTGTTTGGTTGCTGTGCACGGTACTTGTCACGTGACTCGTCTTCTCAACCTCGAATGGGAAACGATGGCCCACCCCTTTGAAGTTTGCCGGGTTTCCAAACCAGTCCCCCTCTACTAACTATGCTCTAATGTTTATCGGTCCATTTGAAGCTGTCGCGTTTTCTTTTACTAACTTGTTTTTCCCTCCTAGCCGCTTTAGTTTGCTTTCTAGCGGTCATTCTCTTTGTTGCCTTCCCCAATTTGCTCCAACAGCTTTAAGAAAAAAAACGAGCAGCCAAAAAAATTCTCTTTGCTTTGAGCGCAATGCGAAACACTAAGGGTTGATTGAAGATTTATACGCGCGAGAATTTCACCAGGAGGCGAACGGAAGTAAACTTTTCAAGCGCTCATTGGCTCAGTTATCTGAAAACCCAGTTGACTGTGTTTGTGGGCGCTGTTTTCTCGAAACAATTTCACCAGAAGGGGACACTTTAAAGAGCTACAAGTCAAAGGGAATTTGTTCGGTTGCTCTCAAATTTTGACAGTAGCTAGTTTTACATATAAACAACAAAAATGTGTCTCCAGATTTTTTATTTCAAAATACTTTTTTTTCAAGAGCGCTTTTTGTACGATCAACCCACATTTTCTTAATCCTATTTCAAAAATGTTCTGTAACTTATCACTGAAATTAAATATGGCAAATCGCAGACACGTTTTTTTAGCGCTTTGGTCCCGGAAACGGAGGAACACATTAAATAAGCGAAAAACAAAATTCGCTTTGACAGATAACGCTCAAAAGGTGATTTCGGCGCTCGCATTTAGGAGTCGTGAAAAATTCAACCATTCATTTTTTTTCAAAATGTTTGGTATAGGCTGATAGCCAGTCCTACAAGCTTTAATTTGATATAGGGGTTTAGATATCTACAGTTTGAACCGGACGCGCTACATCGCTTCTTAAGATACCCGTCGTTTATAAATAGATTTCAATAAAAGTATCACCGGGCTGGGAGTGTATACCCAGAAAAAATGCAAGTGAATCATGGGATATCCCATAGAACGATAGCACTTGAAAGCGTTGCTTTACTAATGATCTCCTTTTTTTGTTTTGCAGCTAGAGCATGGGTTCGACCTTACCGTAAGTAGATTGAGAATGGAGCAGCAATATGTAAATAACTGCCATAAAAAAAATCACCGAAAAAAGTAGACAAACTGATGATAGTACTTAGAAAATGGAATTATTGATCCAACTGAATTCAAAGCCTATGTGTATTGATTTTTGCGGCGTTCAAGTACCTTAAAGCAATTTTCTGGCTGAAAACATCCTGCATATTACAGTTTTGATTTTAACCTCAGTTTTTAAGATAAATTGAATTACTACTACTCAAGTACTCCAAGCAGGGTCACACAACAAAGCAAAAACAAAAAATTAAATTGGCGCTTTGTGTTTGAGCGTTAAAACAGCAAAGATAATTACAAATTTGTTGCCTCTGTAGTGTAGAGCTTGATTAGATGGATGGCTTTTTTGTTGGAATTCGACGGTTTTCATTCGCTGAATGTGCACGGGTTTTTGATTTGGGTATGGAATGCTCCGCTAAAAGTTTTCAGTCGCCAACAGCACAAACAATGTATATCTCAGATTAGACAATAGAAAGCACAAATGGCAATTAAGAGAGATGTATGTGGTATGTGTATGTATGTGTATCTTATACAAATTCATTTTACTTTCATAATCATTTGGTTATTTCAACAGTTACGTACTCCGTCGAAATTTACACGCCGGACACCAACGTTGAAAATTTGCTAATAGTAAGAGTTCAGATTTATGGAGAGGATTTCATCCAAACTGAAAGAAAAAGAGTGATCGATCTAGCAAACAGACCAGAGGCAATAAAGCAAGGGTACGTAAAATATCAAACACTAGAGACTGTGATAAGTGAATAAAGATGATGAATTTTAAGCTCGGTATTAAAATGTGAGAGGTGAACTGATCAGCATGACACGAGCGTGGGACAAAGAAAAAAATCTGAGTCCCCAACAGGAATCGAACCCATGACCTCTATGACACCGGGCGGGAGCTCTATTCACATTTCGTTATAGACCTTAAAATTCACCATCTGACGTCGACACTAGTGATCCTAGAAGTATGCAAGACGCCTGTCACATATAGAAAATTCAGTTAAATGGCCTTGCCCTCCATGAGTTCTCGTATCTCAGTGGATAGAGCGCCCGCCTGGTATTCGGGAGGTCATGGGTGCGATTCCCGTGGGGACTCAGATTGTTTTTCTTTGTCCCATGCTCGTTACTTCACCTTTCACCTATTTCCAAACACCGAGAAGGACGTTGAAAACATGGCGCACAGCAGAGTGTTTTTGGTAAATTCCAAGGTGTTTGCCTGATGTAGTAAAACACTGTCTCAATTGTTTCGTATATTTACTCGATTGATGAAATTTAAGTAAGAAGAAAACGAAAGCACGAAATCGGTAAAAAATGCGTTCAGATGTCCATACACCACAAGGGTTATATTTTTCTCTATTAAACCTTTTATATCCTACATTCAGCCAAGCTGATGGGCAAGCAGGGGCTGGGAGCCAGAAGAATATTCCGATACGAGATTGTTGCATGAATAACATTCCTCTAAAATGAGTTAAAACGTGGATGTCATCCAATCAGAGTAGAAATACTAGTCTCCTGCTATGGTAACCGAAGATAGTTAAGTACCTGGCTCATGGATCATTTACAGCAGGTGGACACACTCCACTATATCCCTTTCACTCGAGTTGTCTTTTTGCACCGCTTTTCTCTCAGGAGAGAACTAATTGTTCCAGCTACCTGCAGAGAAATTTTAATTGATCTTTCATTGATATATCATATTTTCGTATAATTAGTCAGGTGATTATAGAAATGCAAGAGCTCTCATTGGTCAAGAATGGCGTGATGTAAGCTATACTCAACTCCGACTAATTTTCAAAATGGCCGCCTTGCATTTTGTCGATGTCTCTGAAGAGGAAACTAATATAATAAAAGAAAATACCATTTCGAGAAATGTCACGCATGCAACAAAGTTCGGAGTGACACTTTTCAAAAGTAACCTCTGAAAATTGTCCTAAATTTATCAAACAAACCTGTCGCTAATGTCGATATACTCGATATGCAAGAGTAAACTAAAACAACTATTAATTTTTCGCAACACTTTATTTAGTTACTTTATTTATCTAACAGAATGGTTTCAACAATAACCCGAATTTACCACTGGCTTTGAGACAAATTAATCTTAGCCTCCCTTTTGGCTTTTTCTTAGAGGTAGAACTTTTTAAAATGTGAGAGAAACCCTTGCCGTTTTGACCATGTATTAAACAATGTAATCTGTGCACGTAGTTGTTCATTTATACAGGACAATGACAAATAAAATTTAGCATTTTTCCGTCGATCCTTTGCTTAGGTATTTCTTTAATCACCTGAGTAATTATACTGAAACAATTATTCGCCTCAGGCTCGTGAATGTTAGTCAATATTTCTTCGACTTTCTCTCGAGGAATATTCGCCAATATTCACTTCGTCTTCCGTGAATAATTGCTAAATAATTTTCCTTTAGGAACCAACTTATCATCAAAGTCAGTTTCAAGGATATTAACGTGGGTACTTTGAAGGGAATTTGGATTGAACCTCAGCCAAAGGTTGATTGGACTATTACAAAGGTACTGTGATGATGTAGTTACTGTTATCTGTGCTAGCGACAGTAGAAACAGTCGTCTATTACTTTGGAGGAATGTGTTTTATATTTTCATAAAAAAGTAACATATTACTAATGAATATACCTTTACCCTGTTTCATACATCCCGAACGCTGCTTAGAAGTGACTTAAAAATATTGCTTGTATCAGATAAAGGTTGCAAATGGAGAGGAAACTGTAACTGCAAACTTCAATAAATTGTTTCGCGCATGGACAAGCAACTCGGATAACAAACGTAAGTAGTGATTGGAAATGAAAACCTGGCTACAAAAAGAAAATATGTGAATTCTAATGATAGTGGGTCCACTTTAAAATTCGTAATTCAGGAATCTGGATTCTAGCCTAAGATAATTGTTTTTCTGGCCATAAACTTCAAACTTTATTAGACTAGGCTAAAAATATAAACACAAACTAAATAAGAATATAAATGAAATAATAATAATAATAATGATAATAATAGTGATAATGATAATAATGATAATAATAAAAGCCCAAAAGGAGAGGGCGCGAAGGGGACACTCGGACCCATGCGAGGCGCCCACCCATGGGAGTATTATGTAAAAAATAATAAAGAAAAGAGCAGTGATAAAATAAATAAATAAGGTAACTGTGATTGCACGGCAACATCCCTGAGATGGACCACGTACAGGCAAGATCAACATCATAAACTAACGTTTTAAACTTCAATTTAAGGACGGTGCCTACTTTTGTTCTGTGCATCACGCAAGCCATGGTTTAAGCGCGCGAGAGCCGAAACCAATTGTGGAATTGCACACATTCTAGGCATCCTAGTGATGAACAGTTACAACCCGTAGATACCTTTTTAGCAACTACTACAATTTGCAGTCTGTTCACTTTGAATTGACGCAATGAACTACGCCACCAAGTACACGACAAAAATTAAAGCAAAATTTTCCCACTGTGGCCAAATTAATTTTAATGAACCTGTACTTAAACCAGGAACACCGGAACATCAGCATATCGCTAACTAATAAATGTTACGTCTTCCAGCTGAAAACCTAGCTGTTATCTTTCGAAAATTAGATGGAAATCCAAATGTAAATATGTACCTGCAGATGGCGTAGTGCGCGCGCAAATACACAAATGTCTTACTTACTGGAGAGGTGACAGGAAAAAATGTAACGGGCACCGTAAAAGTTTTCAAAAAAGATCAATAACTTAAAAAAACGCGTGGTTACCCCGATATTTTATGTTGCGAAATGGAAGTGACAAGCCTATTTAACATGTGTTAGTTTCTGATTGTGAGCAAAAGGTATTTAGATTGTATTTTAGCTGAACTAGAGGAAGGTTGTCAGAGACGCTAAAAGTGCTTTTGCAGCGATTTTGTCATCAAAAAGGTATCAAAAATAATTTTAATGTTAACATTTGCCATGTAGTTTAAAGATCTTTTAAAATGTGTTTGCCTTTCTATATGGAAAGGCGAATTCTAAGGAAACCTGTGAGGAAATATCCTTTCCCTCTTTTTTCAGAAAAATGCTGATGTCAGAATTTTTGTTGAGAATCAAGGCTAATTATGTCGAAAAAATGGGTGGCTACCCCTATTTTTCTTTGTGGATTCCAATAGCCCTTGCAAAGATCTACTTTTTCCGCGTGGTCCTAACCTGGCGCAAAAACCTTTGTATTTAGTAGGCACCGTCCTTAAGTTAAGAATTTCTGGTTCGAAAACAATAGTAAGTCTAAGGTAACACTTTTCACTTGACGAATCCAGCCAATATAAAACACTTGCTTTCCAACTAGCAGTGAGGATTAAACGTAAAAAGGAAAGAGAAACATTTAATGAGATTACTTCGAAGATTGAATTGTTGTTCTAACTTGATTCAAGACCTATTGTTCCTTTTCATCTCCACTTTGCATTGGTGTCGCAATGTAATTAGCTGAAGTCAGTTTGATGCTGAACATACTTCTTATAACATAATATCAATGAATATATCAGATGCGGACTAATGATAGTTTCAGTAATCAAATTCAACTTTATAATGGTTAAAATGATTAAATTTCGCAACAATGCAAACAGCTACATGCGTATTAATTACCAATTAAATAAAATTATTTCCGTTTTTGTTTTGTAGTTTTTTCACGGAATGGGGCATAACAGTCAGTGGAATGGAAATGAAGAGAAAAAAGCGTGCGCATAAGTTGCCCTGAAAAGAACGAGTGGAAAAAAATAAAGAGAATTAATGAATATATTTAAAAATAAAATTGCTTTCTTGAACTTAACCCAAGTCTTAAATTTCTCGGATGCTAGTCCTGGTTCGCATTAGCGACATAATAATGGCACAATCCCTTATGTCGGTAAAATCGACTGAATATGAAAGGAAAAGATCAGTTTTTCTTCATTTGGTTCTTTTCATACTGTTATGTTGCTATTATGTCATTATGTCAGTACGTTCACACTACAAACATAACCACATAACGCCCTTCTTATATCATTATATTTATGTCGTTATGTCGCTGGTGTGAAGTATGCCTTGCACTGAAGTCATTTTATTTGAATGAATGTGTAAGTAAGGAACTTAAGATATGACCAGATATCTTAAAACCAGCTTTGGAAATATTTTTTAAATTTAAAACTGATACAAAGAAAGGAATGGTTGAGGGAAGGAGACGGGAGACTCTAAGCTTTCCTTTCATTCGAGTGATTTTTAACGTGGGGTGATTTTTAACATGAATTTTGAGCGAACCAGATGTGATATGAAAAAGCTAATATCAATTCCTTATCCTATGGTGTGTGGAAAAGATAATAAACAAGATTTGAAAAACCTGTATCTTTAATCTCGATCGAGTAAATCGCAAAGGGACTTCAAATTATGCCTTTCGCATCATAATAACAAATGATCCGACAGTTTAACATTGTTTCTAACAATACCAAAAAGGCTTCTTGAAAATCTGTTTTGACGCCATTAAAGTTTTGTTGGTTTTCGTTTTTGCGATCTCCCGTTATAGTTTTCGGGTAATTCTTGATGTTTAGCACTTCTTCGATGATCTTGACAACTGCTCGGGAGATGTGTTTGAAATATTGACCACTCATGCTTGATAATGCAAATTATTTCATCCCTAACTGGCCTAAGTTTACTAAACATGGTTTCATTAAAACTTTCTCAAATTTTATTTCGCTCCGTGATGATGACGATGATGTAATTTGACTGAGCTCTGTCTACTCGGCTCTAACGGTTACAATCAGCACATGCAGTTGGCGTATGAAAAGGCGATAAGGGAAGGAGGCGACGTGCACAAGCAAGAAAAGAAATTTTTCCATTTTTTTCCATTTTTTCCATTTTTCCTAAACAAATTGTAATACTGGCTGCCTGCCCCTTTTAACTTTTTAGTTATTTCAGGCAGCCATACCCCCTATATCTATCTCTATCTATTTGAATAATTTATCTGCATGTAAGTAAGGTTATGGGGTAAATAAATTGTTGTTGTTGTCCACCAGTAACTCAAGCTGTAAGCGATGCAGACGGTCGAAGTAGATGAAAAGTGAGTGTAATCAGGTCTTACACCGTCACACGCGTGACCTTAAGTTAATAGCCTATATTTCAGAGCTTTCTTTTTTTGCTTTGCACCATTTACAAAAATTATAACTTTAAGAGTATTTACAGAAATTACATTAATTAAAATGAGAAAAGAATTATAGCAATAAATAGCCAAAATAAGATATGTTCATTGACCAAAGAAGCATAAGCCTAACACTGATCTAATGTATTAAATGTGTGTCGCGAAATAAATCATCTTTGGCAGGAAGTGGCGTTAATTCTTTTACTTGAGCAAACAGTCCATTTTAACTGTTAACTTAAGAAGTGGGTGTTTAAACCGACGACAAAGTTGCTTTACAAATTCACGGTTGGAAAAATATGCTTAATTATGCTAATCATTGTGTATTGCATTCCTCCGTGATGCAGAAACGGAGGATGACAACACAATGTATTCACCACCGTTGAAATGCAGTAATTATTGATTTGATTTTGTCAATCTTGAATTGTAGCGCAACTTTAATTTTTGGACGATCGGTTCAAAAGCTGTTCCAGTGTATCGATAACAGTTATTCAGCTCGAGTGGTATATACTAAAGCAATTATTCACCCCAGTGTCGGTAAATAATTGTTCATTATAGAAATTTTACAGAAAGTAAAATGTTCCACATTACGTACTTGTCTAGGCTCACAAATTATTCATATAAAACACTTAAACACACATGAACAAATTCTTGTGAGGGCATGGCATACAGTCCTCGCATTCTCTACTTCTCTTCCATAATACACCTTAAACATTTAAAAATAATTTAAAAATGAAAAACTTGTGGGCAGCACGCAGCAACAACTAATGATCTTGAACAACTGAGTTTATTAATCGACCGGTTTCGTGTGCTAGTGACTTCTTCAGAATTAAACTACAAGATACAGAAATGGAACTTATTTTATACTAAATCTTTGTAGTACAAAGAATGCTCCTACAGGGAGTGAACAACAAAACACGCACAAGATCCTGGGCTAGAAAATGTGGAATGTAAGCGGGGGATGTCCCATAAGAAAGTATTATAGGATTTGTGCAAGTAGAAAATTGCATGATGCACACAAGGAGTGCTCCAAAATTAAGTATGCACTGCCAGTATTAGACTCCGAAAGGAAAAATACACCGAAACGATCAGACTTAACGAATGGGTTATGATATACACCTTATGCCAAAATGGCCGCAATTTAGTATTATTTTGTTTACTTGCAAATTAGCCCTTGTTGCCTCGTTTAAAAGAAAATATTCTTTTGAATTTCGATTAAGAACGAGGCAACAGGGGCTAATTTGCAAGAAAACAAAAGAATACTGAAAATGGCTGCCATTTTGGAATAAGGTGTATAAAAAGTGCAGTTTCTAGCAATCAAGGACTATTAAAATCTTCAAAAGCTAATAAAATTGTTGTCAGTAATAAACATCTAAAAATATTTATTTTGGTTCTAGATAGTGTATCACAAATGTGAGCGCTGCGCAAAACGTTGAAGGCGCTCCTCGGAGCTCGAGCAGCACGTGAGGGCTCATACCGGCGAACAGCCTTTTCCTTGCGAAGAATGCGGGAAAATGTTTTTTTTTTCTAGAATGGTTTAATCCCGTATAAAAAAACACATGCAACAGGTAAGTATTTGTTTATAATTTGGTATTAATCATAGGTCATAAAATCAAAACTATCAATCAATCGATTAGTTGATCGTCAATTAACCATTTGCGGAAAAAGAACCAAAACCTTCATGGTTTCAAAACACAACTTCCAAACACATTTTGCTATTGTTTGAACCAGTGCCATGAGAATGGTGTTTATCTGAAATTACAGATAAACACCATTCCCATTATATTATGATAAATGCAAAAACTATAATTTGAAAGGTTTGATTTTGCAATTTACCAGTGAGCTCAAACCTTATTTAAACTCCTTTATATTCTATTTTTGAGATACTGGCATTGGCTTTTTTTTATATATCACTTATCTGGTAAGCACAAATTCATACTTTACTGATTTTCAATTGTCTATTCATTGTTTCCATGAAAACATTTTTTCTCAAAATTAAATTTAAGCAAATTTCAATATATTTTCAGTACTATCTGGAACAGAAGCAACAGCAGAATCGACAGAAACAGTGACACTTCAATAATGAGAACAGCAGCAGCTGCATCAAGAGCACCAGCAACTTTCATGACATGCAGTAAGTATAGTTATGTCTTTAAAATATATTTATCATTTGCCATGTACATGAATATAAATAAAACATAACATAAATAAAATTATATCAAAGTTTCCATATAACGCGCTCTCTGATTGGCTGAAACAGCGTGCTTTATCAGAGATTAGAGAACGGGTTTATGACATCAAGCTGGCCATCGGAATCTCGACAAATGTGACCTAAATTATAAACATCCCCTGTGCGACTCGGACTTAATCAATATAAGCGAGCTATTTGTCAGCAGTAAATATGGCTCATAAAGACTATAGTTGACAACAGTAGTGTAAACACTGAACGAAAATAACAAGTTTCGCTAGAGTCCGACAAAACACGCGAAATAAACAAATTCTCAGCTTAGCGAATTCCTCGATGAAAGACATCAGAATATATTACAAAGGTAGAAAATGTTCTTAAGAAGTAAAACAACGACAAAGAATACCATTGAGCTGTCTCTGTTTTTGATGGGAAGCTTTATTTTTGTAAAAATGCTCAAACAACACTTACGTGCAGTATAGTGACGCCCGCTTGCTTAGTAGCGACGGCTCCGGTCATCTCGATGAACTGAACCTCAACAGTTCAGTGTCATCGCACACCTGACGAGTAATCAGTTGAACGCTTGCTCCTGTGCTCGGAGTTGAACAAGTGAGAGCAGTCTAGTCTTTCCAACTTTGATGTTAGTTCGAGCAATCTTACGGCAAGCAGGTAAAAGCCGTAAATAACTGTAGCTTCTTTCAAATACAACTCGGACATTTAGCATCTTCATCCGCAAGCTTTGAGCTCCTTCTTTCATAATTTCCATTGGAACTGAAAGGCATGTTTTCGTGAGTGACAATGCGGTCGGATTTCTCTGGACTAGCAACCTTTACCTGCCTTTACGCCCTGATTAAAGGGGTTAAACTATTAACTGAAAAGCGAACTTTGAAGCCATCGTTCTTCTTTCGAAAGCAACGCGCAAGTGAAAAATTAGCCAAAATCCAGTTTGCGATTAACAGCCAATCAAATTATTTGAACATTTCTAACAAGGATTGTGATTGGCTTATTTTAGCGTGCTTTATCAGAGATTTGTACACGGCTGACGCCACTTTTACTCCTTTGGAAAATAAAGTTTGGTTAGCGAATGCGTGGGAAAATTATAGAATTCTTTATCATAAAACGAAAAACGAAGCCTAGACTGTGCTGTGTTCTGTTGTAAAGCACTTAGGAAGCGATAGAGCACTCAAGAAGTGGGGAAAAACACTCGACTGCGTCTCGTGTCGTGCTCTACCGCTTCCTGCGTGCTTTACAACAGAAGAGAGCACAGTCGAGGCGTCTTTATTTGTTAACTAGAAATTGATAAAAGATCGATAAAAATCGATTTAGATTGGTCAAAATCCATATGAATCAACGAATATTGATACTCGCAATTCTATCCATCATATTGATTGGAACTGATTATATCAATTTTCACTTTTCCGCATCGATAAGGATTTGCCATGCTGGGCATAATGAAATAATTTTGTCTTTGCCTTGTTGGTCTGCTTATTCAAGAAAAGTTTGATCAGCTGTTGTTTAGTCAATTGTATGCAAATGTACGCCTAGAAATTAAATGCAATGTTTAGCTTGATTTAACGGGTAACTACCATGAAACTTGCTGGTAGAAAAATAGTTTCCCACAAATTCTTCCATGTCCCGTAAGGGTCCAACTATAAACCCAAAAAGCAACTCTCGAACCCGACATTTAATAAATTTTTGTGCATTTTGATTGAGCGCTACGTTTACATGTACATGAAACTTTCAAAGGCTTAAAAACTTTGAAAAGTCAGTATTTGCCTGTGGTTGGAAAGTGCTGATGCTTCTGACTCGACAATGATAATGTCCGTTTGGATCCAAATGAACTTCTGTTTGTTGCAAGCAATTTTGAGATATGAATGGTATATCAGGACACTTGTGTCTCACGCACGCGGGTGATTGCAATTAGAACTGACGAATCAGTGACCTTTATTAAAACGAGTATAAACAAACAAAAATGTAACTTTCTGATATGAAGAAATGTAAAGTTCTGATATGAAGTAGTTTCATTATTAGTATTAGTATTAGTTTCTTTTTTTTTGTTAGCAGTGTCCCCTAATTAGTATAGGAATTATATCCCAGGCTACAAGGCTTTGACACAAATATAAATATTTTCATTCGTTCCTTCCTTCCTTCCTTCCTATACATTTCCCAAAATTTTATTATTGCGCGTTTTGGTGCCTTTGAGCGGAACAAACTTCACCAAATTTTAATGATGGTCTCCATTTCTCCTAAGCGCTTGACTTACGCTTTTTGGAGTTTCTTTTTTAGTCTTCCTAGTTTTTTCACTGGTTTTAAGTTTCGTTGGCTGTTCCTATATTCCAAAGGGAACATTCCTCTAGTATCGACTGTTCCTCGTTTTTGTGTTCCTTTTGACCATAAAAGGACCAGATTTTTTGCAAGGTAGGAACAAAACGTTCACTCTAGTGTAGAAGAAGAACATTTAGTTCCGAGGTCCCAACTGTAAATGGACCACATTGGTCCCAAATTGGTCATTTAGGACTGTTTTGTTCCGAGTTCCTATCCGTAAATGGAACACATTGGTCTCATATGGGTCATTTGGGACTGTTTTGTTCCGAGTTCCTATCTGTGAGAGCACAATTCAAGATCAAATAAGTGAGACCACAAAGCATGCCGTTAAGTTACCTCCCTCATTTTCATTATCGTGTGACATTGGCGAAGTATTTACGAAATGGCTGACTGGAAGTGGTGGCGGTTACAAGAAAGATCGTGCAGCCCAACAAATAGGTGCAAGATGCTTTAAGTTTCTTAGATTTTGTTGTGAAGACGAGGAATAGTTGACTATTGACGTGGTGGACTTAGTTTGTGTTTTCCAAATTTGTTGTTCAAGTTTATCGACTACTTACAAGACGAATGCAAGCTCGGACATGGTGGGCGTTTGGGCTACACAGATGCTATTTCTGAAATGATCGACTTCAGAAAACTTCAAGGCGCATCAGAGGCAGTCTTCCAAAAGTTCTCTGCAACAGAGTTGTACCTCAAAAGAGCGCGAAAGACAGTCGCAAAGATGATGAGATTGCAATGGACACAAGATTTGGACATTGAGACACTGGAAGGAGTTGTTGGAGGTCGTAAAATTGCATCTGCCGCGCTACGAAAATACCGTGAAGATTTGCAAATCGAGTCCAGCTCAAGCTAACCCCTCAGACTTGACATTTGCCACGAAATTTGTAGCCATGTATTTGTTCATCAAAGTGAAGGGGTCACGTCCCATGACTTATCAATATTTGACATGATTGCTACAGCTAAGGAAAAGTGTGGATTCATTGATCAGAAAACGTTTAAGACTGCTGGAAAGTATGGCTTTGATTCTTTGATTCTTTGATTCTGACCGATGCAAACTTGTAAGTGCTCAAGGGCTACATGTCGTACGTTAGACCTTTGCTTAAACCCCAATGCGATTTCGTTCTCGTCAACAGAAGTGGCGAACAGCATGGTAAATTGGGTTAGGGTTAGGCACTAGCAAATGACTTATAAGTGTGGAAATTGCTTTATCTTTGCTAGCTTTTCTAGGTTAAGTCATGATGTTATGTCGGAGTTGATGTTTTCCAGCCTAACTGACATAAAGCTTGAGAGCTGATATGGGGATGTAGGCCAAGATGGCTTGTTTATATTATAGTTTAATGAAATGTCGGAGTTGTCGTGGCCTAGCCTAACTGGCACAAAGATTGTAACGAGAGCTCTTTTAGAGAAGTAGACTAAGATGGCATGGTTATCTTAAAGTCAAATGCAGTGTCGGAGCTGATGTCCTACAGCCTAACTGGTGCCAGGACTGCCGAATGCTTATCTGTAGAAATAGGTCAAATAATTGGTTTATTCAGTAATAAGAGTGTTTTAGCTCACCAGCCCTATTGGCACTAGCAAATGACTAGTAAGTGCGGATATTGCTTTATCCTTGCTTGCTAGGCTAAGTCATGTAAATTTTAAATTGTTTGCATTATACAGTGTTTGGGTTGGTTCTCGTCAAGCCGTCCCCAAATAAACTTATTCGGTTCAGCGATGCTGTGTTGTTATTTGTTGTAGAGTGGAGACAAAATAACTGCCAAAAATGTTAAGTATGGTGTCTTGCATTTATTAAAAGATTCCTTTTAAACCCAGCTTGAGAAACAATTTTTACATACAACTTTTTGATGGAAAAGGCGAAGACAAAGCAACTATAGAAAATCTGCGAAAAGTGGTTATGAAGGAGTAGGTATCAAAATGGTTGATATTGAAAGCATGATTAAATCTTATTGCCTTCCCTGGCTGAAAAGACTCTTTGGTGCTAATTCAGATGCATAGAAAATTATTTAGAATATCTTTAAGAAAGAGACGGGTAGTTTTGTTGAGTATTCGTACCAAACTTTCTTGTGTACCGAAGGGAAATAAAGGGTTCGAAAACCTTAATGTTAATTTTGTCCGAAAAAAAAAATTGATTCTCCGCGAGAACATTGCACCAGCTTTCCCTTAGTGACGAAAAAATGTTGCTACAACGTTTTAAAGATTTATATTAAGATTCAAGATTCAAGATTCAGTTTTTTTGCCTTTCAGGTAATATATTAATTATCAATCATTTACCGAAAGGTAGCGTTTGTCTTTTCGTTTCTTGTGAATTCCCTTGAATCGTTAAGGAAAAACCGTAAGTATTCTCCTTACAATGAAAAAAATCGTTATACCTTCTCCCTCTCGAAAATAACTAACTTGACAAGCTGCAAGCGATTGTAAAACGACCTTAGACGGCGGATGTTTGAAACGGGCGGGGGGGGGAAATCCTATATGAAAACGTAAGGGATGTTCGTCGTTTCGGGTACAAATCAAGGATTCTGGTGTCACCTAAGGTGTTAATGACGAAACGTCGCCATTTTTAATTATAACATAGCTATATGCTAGCGCGCGCTCTGATTGGCTAATTTTTTATGAAAAAGAAATGGATGGTTCATAGAGATGGTTCAGGCTGACGTCATTGTCGGTGAAATTTCTTGCCAGCAGAAGTTTTTTCGCACAACTTCTTTCGAGTAAAACTTAACTTTAGCTGTTACCAATGACTAGTATTATCCAACATTTGAGTTAGGGTTTCCTGGTGACTTTGAAGATTTAGAAAATGTGTCTGAAATGGTTGCAGAAACATCGAAAGCCTCGAAAGATCAACAAAGCGAAAGTGCTACTGGTGAAAACAACACGTGCACGTGCACGTGTGGCGAAAAGTGCTGCCAGTGAAAACAACACGTGAACATGCACGTGCAGAATTTGCAATTTGATCAGTGCAGAAAAAGCGACTTTTCAGCGTGACAAATGTCTTGCTATGTTATAAAAGCAATGGACAATGCCTAGCTAGCGTCCATCCAATTCGGGATCCACTTGGATAGTTGGGAGAGCACTTAGGTAGCTAGAGATGCTCTCGGCTGCGCCTCGAGCATCTCTTACGCTACCTTCGTGCTCTCCCAACTATCCGCGTGCATCCCGAATTGGAATTCCTTTACTGTCAAGTTATCCTTCAGGAGCAATCAAAGAAATAATGGTAAAAGAAAAGCTCATGTAACTTCTGTTTTCAGGCTTGATTTCCGCTAATCTCTCTAGTACGTAATTCGGGTCTACAAGTGCGCGCGGGATCCTTTCTTGAACAGTGGCTAGTAATCGAACCTATTCCGTTTTAAGTGGTATCTTTTAGGAGTGTAATGAAGCTCGAGCAGCGTCCACATTAGTCTCCTTTAGGAGTTCAATTCCAATTTTCCGACGAGCATCCCTTGCCTTTCCTTATAGTTCTCCCCGTGCTTCTAAGTGTCTAGGGGAAAGTGAAGGAGTCGAGGAGTGATGGAGAGAAATCGTCCCACCACTACGACTTGGAAAACAATCAATATTTTCCAAGTTAAAAAATACCAGAACTGCAAGAGCTACACTGTAGTTTCTGAAGTTCCTGAAGTAAAGAAATACCAGAACTAACAGTACTACCAGACCAACCAGAACTACAACAACTACAACAACTACGAGAACCGCACTATAGTTCTACCAAAACTAGTAAAACAACAAAAACTACCAGAACTAAAAGAACTAGCAGAACTACAAGGGCTACACCGGACGAAGTCAAATAAGTAAAGGCAAATGAATAAATGATGATGAAAAGTACCAAACGAACAGTACTACAAGACCTACAAGAACAACCAAAAGTACCAGAACTACAAGCACTACCATAACTACCAGAACTATCAAAACTGCAAGAACTACATCAACTAGAAGAACTACTAGAACTACAAGAACTACCCAGACTGCAAAAATTACCAGAGCTACAAGAGCTACAACAATCACCGGAACTAGTAGAACTACCCGAACTAAAAATGGCCGAAGAATAAAAGTGTAAAACAAGTAAACAAATAAAACAAATACCAGAACTTAAAAGCCGATAAGCAGCCGGAAAAGAAAATTCAAATGAAAAACAATCTCCATGAGGCTTTTGGATTTTATCGAAGTAGGGCTAGTTGTGTACACTGTGCAAGCGCTGATAGAGCAACTTTCGTTAGATATCGGAGACACTTTCGGTTTCTTTGAATGCTAATAAAGCCATTTAATTTTCCGGTATTATTTGGGTGACCATGGGCGTGGTCTGATATAACGATCATGAAAAACGTATAGCATATAAAATAATTCTGAACTAACTAAATGAGACAAGGTTGTATGACAATAAATTTCTCTTACTAATGGCTTAACGAGATCACTCATTAGGCGTTTAAGGGCTTTGTGATTATTCATCTGCCACCAGTTGTTCAAAGGCTGGACAACTCCATCCACCAGATAAATCGCTATTCAGCAGATAAGTGTTGACAAAGCAAACCACACTATCCACTGGATAGCGATTTATCCGGGAGATAGCGTAATCTACCTTTCTAACAACCCGGGCCAGATATGAAATACAAAACGGACATAATGTTGTCTAATTGCAGGAGATTATTTATGCACGTTCAAGGCGGATGTGATACTAATCTTGCTATTGCCGCTGGTCCAACAAACCAAACAGGCAATCCAACTAGTTTACGCAAATCGT
>CM042757.1:1548312-1583540 GCA_022496165.2 Catalaphyllia jardinei
CAATCAAAATCAAAGTCAAGTTAATTATTCATTATATTGACGAAACAGCCGCCTTAGCATTATTTTGGCTGTACAACGTTCACAAAATCGATAACTGGTCTTACCATCTTCCTTTTTTTTCTTGACGTTGTCCATGTGTTTTTTCTCAAAAGAATTGCAGCAAAGTTCTCAGTACCTTCATTTAGAATGTGCAGTGGAATGAATAGAAGACCAAACTGGGAAAACCCCTCATTGAGACTGCATGGCCCCTAATTGTCAGGTATGTGGATACCAGCAAGTCATTGCGGGAAAGACACCGGAAACGAGTTCGACCTGTCGAAAGCGAAACTAGGGAAAGAAACACTTATTAACACTGGATGGTCCTTAAATAGTCAAAAATGTGTATCGTTATAAACGAAATAGCTTCAAAACGATGTAAACTTTGAACCAGTTAAGTCACTGAGCGGCAAATATTAGACTTAGAGGTTCCAAGTAGAACTCGTGAAAGAAAAGCTCGCGCACCCCTAACGATGAACGACAAGGAAATCTTGTTTTAAAACTGATCGCCGTATCTCATCTCGTCTCGTACCATCTGAAGTCGTGTTTTTTGTTTTTTTTTTGTGCCTTTTGTCGTAGCGGAGGAGAATCCAAAATACTTTTTGCCAATCTGCAAGTGAAAAGAAGCCACCCTTTAAAGTGAAGACAGAGGCAAGACTGAAATATAGAAAGACGTTTAATTGCTATGTGCAAGAGACATAGACCTAATAGCATAGACTAATAAAACTTTTCATTGACATGGCTAACAGCCAAAAGTATCTAAAACATACTATGCTCTACTACTACTACTACTACTACTATCCATTAACAGTTAATGGCCATTTATGGCCGACTTAGATAACACGGCTGCATGTACAGTGTATGTGCTTCCTGCCACCAAAAGAACAACACTTAACGAGAAATAGGGAATTTCAGCGAAGCAACATTTCGATGTTTCTAGCGTCATTTTCAAGGTAAAAGTGGTAAAAGTGCCACAAAATGTTGATGATGGAAATAAGAGTTCAGTAACAATGCATTTTATACCGATTCCTGAAACACGAAGGCGCACTATAAAATGACTGTATAAAGAAGCAAATATTAAGCAAAGGGGCGCTAACGATAATGCTGCCTGTCTACATAGGATCTATAAGAGATCTAATAAGCCGAAAACTGAACCAGAATTTTACAGAAGCAAAATTGATACTACGTGAAAAAAGTTGACTTTGTGAGACACCAACATGACCGATACTCGATAAATTAGGGTTGCAACCGTGGACTGCTGTCTCGTCCTATTTGGGCAAATTTAAATGACGCCAGCTTCAGCAGCCTCGATGGCTACGAAAATAATTGGCACAATGATACATTCATGATATTAAATACCTTGGATCATCTTGCCCTCCGAAACACGTGTTGCCACACCACGTGCTTCGAAGAGCAAGGAGTCCAAAAGTATCAAGATGGTGTCTCGCAAACAAAATGTAGATGACCAAAACTGATCTCAATATAAAAAGTATATGAAATGAAGGTAAAAATAACAAGCAGAACTTTATACTTCTTCATAAAACAAAGCTTCTGTAAACCAAAACTTGTTCGTTACAAAAATGAAAGCTGTAAATTTAAGTGGGCAATTAAACGGAATAAGCACTATGTTGGCTCAAAAAAAAAGTACTCAAGGATGAGATTGAATTTCGTAGGTTCGCCGTTGTCGGCGAAAACCTCAAATGTAAAAAGCATCTCGCCTTTTTAGTCAAAGTTTACAACACTGAAAAAATGTGGGAAAAAGATCCCTTAACTTCGCTTTCCTAGGGTTGAACTGCTATGGCATAGTAAAAAAAATGTAAATTTTAACGGCCATCGTTAATTTTAAGCAAATTTCCTTGGTTGCTGTTGATTGGCAAATAAGCCCTGGTTTTCCGTTGGAAGTACCCTTTGGAAGTGCGTTTTCGTGTTTGACTCAAACGGATTCAGTTCCTGCTGAACAGACACGTTTAGTTCGCACGAAACTATGTATTTTTAAAGACTTGTTTCATGAACTTTTATCCCGGATTGAATTTGTGAAATCACTTAAAGCTAGCGGTTCAAATTGCTTTAAGCGATTTCGGTGAAAATTCGCTGTGATTTCATTTACTTTCCATGTGCAATTCGGTGATATTGTGCGATATCGCCAGGCCACTCGATATCGCATCACATCAGTGAACTACTTAACCGCCAGCTCTTATATAATATACCATGTCACTCGGCCTTCTTACTGGACGAAGCTCCCTCATTTAGTGTGGGGAAGGGAAGGGAGTGAACGACTTCAGAGGTAATTGGCGATCAATATGGTGTTATGCTTCAAAACGCTCTTTTGCGTTAAATCACAGCGATTGGTTTTTGGATACTTGGCATTCTTCTACACTTTGAGCTTCAAAACAAGGCTAGTAACATCGAAACCTCGACTCGCTTAACTTTTCGTATTTCTCCATGGAACTGTGCCAAAGAAATCGGCCTATTTTAATAAACCTACTCCTACTCCTAAACCTAATATGGCCATGTCCCTGTTCTGGATCTTGTGCTTCAAGTCAGCGACTTCACTTGTAGGAAAGCCGACCTCGCGGCCAATGGCATCAATCGTGTCTGTCTTCAGACCAAGAGCCTTGAACGCATCCTTGACAAGCTGCAAGGATTGGTTAAATAATCGTTTGCTCATCTCTCCTTTGGCTGGATGAGAATATGAATTTCTTAGAAGGCGAAGCTGGTCAATCGCCAAGGCAACGGTTTCATTTTTGTCTCCGCTGGAACTCACCACAGATGAGTGGAAATCTCCATGCGGTAATCCAAGGGGTTTCACGTACAGATCACTGAGGGTCTTGTAATAGCCGGTGCTGTCAGGTAAGGCGAAGGACTGCGCAAAAATTGTGGCCCGAAACAATGCTGTGCAATCCCACTCCTCGTACGACTGATCGGTCGGAACTTTGGCTGTGCCACCCTCTATAGCCGCGAACGATTTCCTCACGGCCTCAGAGTCATCCCAGAGCTGTACTACTGGCCCAAATTTCCTGTCCCACATAAGTTTGAAGGTCTGACGCAAGGCTTTCGGAATGTCATTAGTGACGATGGCGGCGAACTTGAGGAAGTTCACCTGGTCATCTGAATACCGAACCCTGACCATCCTTTTAACACAAATGTCTGATCAGGCCCCCCTTCCCGGTCGGGAAACGGGGCCTTAGTTGTCTGTTGGATACAGCACTATCGTCTAAAAAAGAACATATATATAAACAAAACAATGAAACCAACCTTTTTAGACGACCACTTAAACTCAGACCAGAGGAAAATAGAGCCAAAATACAAATTAACAACAAATAAATTAAAATAGTTGATAAAGTTGACATGAACAACGATAAGGTTGTCATAAATTAGTGCCAAAACCGAAACACTTCCTATTAGAGACACGAAGAAAGCATTGAAAGCTGATATTTATATTCTTCTTGTTCTTAGTGTCAGTTTTGAATAAAGAATGTATTCAATGTAGTTTATCGGCATTAAATAAGCCATCGCGGTTCTTAAATTCTATGTGTGACTTGGAACGGAAAGGGCTTTGTGGTTTCGTGATACAGAGAGAAAACAATGCATATGTCAGTTTAGGTTAATATAAGGATTACAGCTAGCCAAATTTTCTAGCGAGGCTAACCGTTTTGAGCTAAATCTACTCTGACAACGAGTCTCGAGTTTCTGTGGGTGTTAATTGGCGAGTCATTGGAACACTTCAACTGTGGTGGCGACGCAGCCTGGTTGCAGAACTAAGGAAGGAAACCTTGTCGGATCGGTATGGCGAAAGCAAAGAACTCGACAACCACATGGACAAATCGAGGACTGTAAACTGTCTATCTAATTAACTGAGCGAGTTGTTAGAGGACGATACTAATCTTCCGTCAGTAAGTATTCTCATGCTTGGCTATGCTAAACCAAAATGCCAATACTTCTAAAATACTAGCACCAACGTTAAGTTAATTGCGAAGTACCTTCAATAAACAGCGAACAGCCGAAGAGATGCAGCTTGTTGTGTGCCGGGAGCTTTGAACAAGCTATTTAGTAGAATGATTGTCGCGCAATGATTGGTTGAGAGAAGTATGTTGTGACGCAATGGAAAAACTATGCCCAACCTGGAAGGGAAAAACCCCTAATTAATTAATTACTAAAATTTATCTTGCTTTTGTATGACGCACTGTTGTGGCTGCAACAGTTCGAATAAACTCGAGTAAAGTAAAGTCTTCGACTGTTCTTTCTACTTCCTTTCTTTTTACTCGAAATGTTTACATGGTTTTTCTTAAAGACGTTCGGCGTCTTTTTACTCGCAAGGCGCAGTGGAATGAATCAGAGCACAACGGGGAAACCCCCCCCCCCCTAATTAATGATTGGTTGAGGAAGTGGTTTGTTTTCCACAATGGGAAAATAATCTGAAACCTATTTGGGAAAAACCCCTAACTGATGTTAATCTTGCTATTGTATGCGGCACTATTTTGGCTGCAACATTCATAATACCGGCGAGAGCCGCGAAGGAGCTATTGACGGTTGGTTTGTCTCACTATCTTCCTTTATTTCATAAGTTTCCCTTTGATTTTTCTTTAAAAGGTGGCGATATTCTCAGCGTTTTCATTCAAAAAGTGCATTGGATTGAATCGAAGCGAAACTGGGAAAAACCCCTTATTAACACTGCATGGCCCTAACTAGTCATACATGTGCATATCAGCATGACTTGGAAACGACCCCGGAAACGACTTTGACCTGCCTGAGAATTGAACATCGAAGACGAAACTGAGAAAAATCCGTTATTAACACTGGATGGTCCATAAATAGTCAGAAATATGTTTATCCGCATAGGAACGGCCTCGATCACTGAAAGCGAAATTGGTGCAAGCCCCTGATTAGTATTGAATAACCCGGTTATTCAATGGTATGCTTTCAATGGTATACTTGTACATTTACATATGTAAATAGTCATACATATGTGAATGTAAAGCATACCTTGCAAAGGACCCCAGAACGACCTCGACCATTGAAAGTGAAACTGGGCAAAATCCCATTGAATATTCAGGCATTTGCATATAAGTGTATCTTACAAAAGACCATTGACTTCGAACATTGAAAGCGAAAGTGGGAAAAACTCCTAAATAAATATTCTGTTACTTGTTTATGTCCATACCTAACAAACTACTTCGACTTCGGCGAGGTTTGAATATTGAAACCGAAACTGGGAAAAACCCCGCATGATTTACCAGTAAGTCTCGGGCGCCTTTCTTCTAAATAATCATTATAACCTTTGCATAGCGACTACAAACCGGATGCCAACTACTACTACAAACCGGAAACCCCGGAATGTCCAAATAGTACTGAAATTGCAGATGACAGCCAAAACTATACAGAGTTTTGATCAGGTCTAATTTGGGCCAAATAAGCAGGCTTAATTTTAACAGTGTGATGTTTGGCGAACGAGGATATTCCAACGTTACGATCAAGATACAAGCAAAGGGTCTATAACAAGAGTAAATCAACGCTTGCAGCTTCTTATAAAACCTCCATCGCGACCCTAGATATAAGCACGAAGTGCAGGTCCTTGGGCGGGTTATTTTGTGAGTGGGTCGGTGGGTACGTATAAACGCTGAACGGGGAATAAACGAGTACCGATGGTACAAGACAAAAGGCTGTTTACTGGAACACCAGCCCTCCACCCCCCCCGGTAGCTTTTGAAAAAAGGGTTTTCTGACTGCTCATTTAATGCATTTTGAGGGCAATCCTGAAAGCAGTCAAGATTGAGCAGAAAAGCATCAATTTTTCTAAAAACGTCCAGATCATAATGTATTTTCACAAGACAGCAACTTAATGTTATGCTCACAGAATAATCTGTGGGTAAATGAATACCTGATATCAGTTCCTGCAATGCTAACATATTGCCACAGATAAAAGGCTTACTTTAGATCTTTATCGGCAACTACATTCATTTATGTCAAATTTCACCCACCGATTAACTGTCGCATTTGCAAGGCACCTGTGCACCTTACAATAAGATCCAGCATAACACCATTTCTAGACACAGAACGTTTTGTTAATTTTAACTGATTAATTTTTAAGTAGAACGTAGCTATGTAAATACAGTTGTTCCCCGGCAACTCGAACCTCCAAGCGAAATTGAAGACGGTCCAAGTTATCCGGAGTTGGAAGAAGACCAAAAATTAGTACCAAGGGTATTATTTCAAACAAACACCAAAGAACTTGAGACCGACGCAATTTGTCAGACTGGAATAGAAATGAGATTATTTTGAGTCTTTCGGTGAAGAATGCTATGGTTTATTACTCCGTAAATATGAGGTTCGAGTTATCGAGGGTAGAATGTTAAAGAAAAGTACCTGAGGGGAAGTAAGAATAATTTCGAATTAGCGAGAAATTCAAGTTATCGAAGGTTCCAGTTACAGAGGGCAAAATTACAGTAAATATGTAAAGCAAACCTGGGAATCTCAAGTTACTGTGGGTTCGAGTTATCGGGATTCAACAGATCTTGGAATAAAGTAATGAGTTAATCAGTACTTGATCGTGAAAGTCACGCAACACTTGTAACGCTTACAAAAAAGCCTCTTGACAGAAATGTTTACACAAAATTAAACCACGATCGACTTGAATAATACTCCAGGCATTAACGCGGTCTGATAGACCATAACGGCCGCTTTCAGTTGTTCTGTTTAATTCAGTCTTGACAGACCTGTTTAAAAGATTCAAGAAATGCATAGTAATCATCTGGTAAGACATCTTTACCAGCCAAACAGTGATGCAAATAATCTCTTCGTGGTACTAATCCTTCCTGACAAAACTCTTCAGTTACGATGTAAGTTGTCGCTTCAATTGTTTCTCCGTCTAACGCCTCAACTGTAACTTTTTCTCGTCGGTAACAACCATGTGCAACCATTTCAAAGACATCTAACTTATCGAGGCCGCCATCTTCGAGACTATACAATGCTCCAAAGACAAGTGAGCCCTTTTCAGGCGTTATGTTTCCTCCACCGCCGCCATTGGGTCCTCTAAACGAAAAACTCAACTTGTGGTCACACAGTTTCGCCCCGACTCGAGCGGTGAAGAAGGCCTTTCGCTGTCGCATTCTCTCTGGGTTCATGTTCGATCCGAAAGCAAAGTACATCTCTTTGGCTGCCATACCTTCGATGAAATTTCACAGCGATGGATTACAAATTGTAGTAGATAATTTTGTAGAAAGGGGTTATTTTAAACCAACTGCGATGTAATCCCGCAAAAGTAACGACAAAAGTTCTCGTTGCACCGGCGTGAATGAAACTAAAACAGCAAGGCATTACCACTTTCGTTTAAAGAACTGGAGACAACTCATTACCAGGGTGTTCTCTTTTCTATCCTGCACAGGTAGCCCAAGCCAACTGGTGACCTGAATACCTCTGAACTTTGCATAACTTTAAGAAATCGGTTTTTTTTTATAAAGAGAAGATATTTCACAGGAAGAAGTTGAGCAATATGGCTGATTCAGTAATTTGTCCAGTCCAGGTGAAATGAATCATATAAGGTCAAAGAAAGAAGATTAAATAAAATTGGGTAAATTTTTAGCACCGTGAGACCGCACGCTATGAAGACCACTCAAGTACCCGTATCAAGGGTTATCAACCGGCGGGTTTCCACCGTCGTTGGCATGCAATTTTCGGGTATCTTGCAATCGCAATCCTCGTTCTGCTTGTCAATTTTAACCACAGGTTTTCAGTTGCTCTGAGAAGGATTTCAAATCCTTTGAAATATATTCTGTGAAGGGATTGAATGGCTCAATCCAAATCCGGATTAAGACATTTTGAATTAAAACCTGTGTAACCACAGCAACAAACCGATGAGAGTGCCGGATCTTAAGTAGACCTTGATCAGTAGAAATTTTAAAATACAAAATATAGACGGCACACTGATCCCAAGGTTTGAGGAAGGTTTCCTCAGCCCCTGAGGAAGGTTTGTATTGCAAACCGAAATATAGGGCAATTTTGTTTAAAATAATTTAGTCCTTTAGTCCGTTTTTATTTCATTTTGGTCACATCCGCCGTTGGGATCAGTGTGCCGTCTATATTTTAAGACATTTTGCACCATTATCAACCAAAGTTGCCAATGTTAACACCACCTTGCATACAGCAGTTGCGCCCGCAGTACGTGTGGCAATCAAAACTTAGCTGTCCTACCAAAACGACACTATAATAGCCTCTGAAGAATAACAGAACTATTTTCCTACCTAGCGACGCTCGACGATCTACGAGCGAGTTGCCTGACGTTGGCGCCAATTAGAAGCTTGCTTGGAGGCTCAAAATGTTTCATAATTTTCTCTTTTTCCCAATCTGATATTGTTTTCGGAATTATAACCGCCTTTTCATGAATATTTGATGCCATTTTCAGTGAAAAAAGTTGCCCTACTTCGATGCCTTTCTTGTTCATTTACATTGAATCGGCAGGACAGTAATGTATTTCCCGCCTGCTGAATTCTGATTAGTCAGTTGGCAGTCGTATGCAAGGCAGTCATTGACAATAAACAAAATAAGAGAAATAATCGTTAACTTCACCAAAAACATAAATTGTAAACCTGTCGATGTTATATACAAACAAAAGGAACGACCAGCTGTCACTAATTTGTTAACAAATTATGGAATTATGGTATGGAATGACTACATCCCTTCACTGAAATCATAATGCCTCTTTAGATCTTCTATGTTAAAAAGCATGGAATAGCTCAAGATTATCCTCGGATCATTGCAATAGTATGAGAATGTGATGTGAGGATTTATCCTTGTACCACACAACTCTAAAAACACGTACGAACTATCTTCTGTGGCTACTGCCTCATAGGGGCGAAGCCACTTAGTCACCGGGTTATATGTTTATCTGTGGATGCGTAACTGGTAACACAGAGGTCCGCAAAGGGTGCTAACAGGTGCGCGTTCAGTAGCCACATGCACTCACAGAATGCCTTTGTATATTTGAATGCTTTGCATTTAGTTACTTTGCATCATTATTTCAGTTGATGGCTTAAGACTTGTTCATGTGAAGAGTCTAACTATTTGAGTAGAATACAAATACTGTAAGTGTTTAAGAACGAATGTCGCTAAGGCTTCCTAAGCGGCAAAACGTACGCCGAAAGTAACTGTCGAATGAAAGTATAAGACTTGCAAACCTTCGTTATTATTAACCGCGCAGCCGTAGGCGTACGCGGTTTATGGTTTTGCTTCGATTTATTTATTATTTTTTTTGTCGGTGAGCAGACCCGTAATCCCACTCGGCCAAATGTCGTCACCGGATGATGTCGTCCTTAGCCAATTACAGGCCATTTCTCAGCTTTTTTTGTCATATCTCCCCTCAGGAGAATTTTGTCAGAGAAAAAATGGCCGCTGATGGGAGAAATGTTTGTTTGGTCAAAATTAGGGCAAAATCCCTCGATATGGACGTCAGGACATATGCAACGATAAAGAATGTAATTTGGGACAAGTTGCTGGCTACTGAGGCTGACATTATCCAGAATTAAGCTGTATTTTCGTTTTGCGAGCAAAACAAGAAGTGATCGATTTTGTTCACTTTCGAAGGGACTATTCAATCCGCTAAAAAGGTATTGCGTCTGGCGTCAGTCATGGAATGCACTTCGCCAGAAGCAATGGTGGAATTTTCTCGGGAAAAATATTAAACCATCAGCGCTCGTCAAAAACCATTTTAACGTATGTAAATTTATATTCGTTTGAAAGGTAAAGGTATTTTTCCATAGACGTAAACAAAATTCTCCGATTACAAGTCACGCTAGACCCATGCTATGTAAAGAATGTAATCAGATACGCCTTTCAGGCAGCGAGAGTCACGTTTCGCGTAATGAAATTCGGTTATTATGTAATGGTAGATGACGGCGGTAACTATATCACGTTTCACGAGCTAAATGTTCGCATAAAGATTAGAAAATAATAAAAGAGCGCGGTTACAACGGCACCGCGGTTCTTGTTTGTTTGTGCTTCTTCACGTAACCGCTGACTGTTCCTAACAGGTCACCCAAAGTATAATTACGAAGGTTTGCGAGTCTTATACCTTCATTCCACAATTAATTTCGGCTCAGGTTTTGCAGCTTAGCATCCGGAATTTCAACATCTCCATTCTGATGTCCTCAATTAATGCATCATTTGCGTTTGAACCAGTCTTCATAGAGGGTCTGGATTGGGTTAACTGAGAAGTGACAAATGGCCCAAATTTTAACTGACAACTGACAAATAGCTAAAAATTTAACTGACAACTGACATTTGTAGAGGGTTTTACTGACAACTGACAAAAGATCTTATTGCCCTAAATATCCTTCAAACCCGTTGTAAATAACAATGTTTTATTCTTTTCGTCAAACAAATACACGTTTTATATTTAATTTCTAGCAGCAGGACGCTCGAGTGTCATATTATGTTAATAATTTACAGTATGGCGCATGTACACCAGGATCATTTCACCTATGATTTCGAATTTTCAAACTCCCGAGCACGCGCCAGCTTACATGATGGGTGCCAATGCTTTTACCGCGTTAATTAGGATACGGCATTCGAAAGGCATAGAAGCCGCATTCCGATCGATGACTTAGGGTGGCTCAACAGTTTCCAGCACTCCCCAAGACGTAGATTTTGATGGGTCATTATTACCACCCTTTATCAGTTGATGCTACAATCATGGTGTCAAAAAAACTGTCCAATCATTGGCGAACATGTTGGTATTTTATTTTATTTTAATATTAATGCTAAAAAGCCCCTTTCGGGGACGCTCGATAAAGTATATGTATGTATGTATTATTTTCGTGACACAATAGGTTACTATAGCGACACTGACCTGCTAAAACACCCTTAATTTTAGCTTTAAGCGCTTATATTACAAATCATCATTATCATTTTATTCACACTTATTCCTTTACAATTAAATTATAAGCAGTTGTAAAAAGTACAGAAAAAGAGAGAGAGAGAGTAAAAACATAACAGAGCAATAATATGAAGTTACCTATTCTTTGGGGAAAGTGTGTAGTGGCTAAAGGAACAAAGCTTTCAAGTTGGCCATAACGGCCAGCAGATTTTCGCTTGGGGCCCCATTCTCCCTGGTACGGTCAGTCTATTTGGGTTATTGACAAGCGTGAGGTCAACGTCGCTGGATATTGGCCAAGTTCTTTTTTTTTTGCGTAATTATGGACCGAGACGGAGTCAAGGTCCATAAACTTGCCAAAAATGAACGATGCTAATATCCAGCCATCTTCACCGCTTTCGGGGAAATTTTTCTCGGGGGAAACGGCAGGTGGTCCCGACCGGGCAAGATAGCTCCATCTTGCCCGCTTACGTAGCGAATCACAACGCGCGATTTGGTTCATCTTGCCGCTCACGGATCTAGCCATACAATAACTGCGTAAAGATGTCTGGAAACATTACGTTCGTTACCTTGCAATAAAACAGATTGTGGTATGATCATAATTTTTGCAAACTACAAACTCCGCTCTCGCTTGAATGCATACTACGCAAATTTCATGTTAACTGTCACAGTGCCACAGTCAATATATTAATTACGATTGTACGTATATTTTTGATCTCTAAAAAGAACTCAAAGCCACTAAAGTCCACACATTTTTCTTTGCCACGGCACATCGCCTTCCTCATTGAACCACCTTGTATATTCCTGGCGCATTTTTTGGGCGCCTTTGTTGTAATTGTGCTTAAGGGATGGCTGAAGGGATACAAGCGATTCGAGAGGAGAGTCGTCTCTCCAAGTGCCTTGGATGATTTCCCCGGTTACAGTATTTTCGTTGTCTGTCAGACCGAGAGGGCAGTACACATTCCTGCTGAATCTGTCGCTGTTCAGCCAGTTATGAACCGTTAGTACGGCCATCGTTATTTTTTGTACCTTTACAGGGCTCAAAAGGAAGGGGGCTCGAAAACAGAGCCATCTATTGGCTAGAATTCCCAGGATATCCTCGCAAATCCTTCTCCCTCGAGATATCCGATAGTTAGCAATTCTTTCCTCCACTGTAAGGCTCTTTCGAGGATACGGCTTCAGCATGTAGCTTGCCAAAGAAAACGCCTCGTCTGCTGTTATGACAAAAGGAACTGCCTTGCTTGCCCCGGGCAATGGGCAAGGAGGAGGTATGTTAAGCGGATTGTATGGGCTGTCCAAAGCCTTCTTCAGTGAGCACCGTGCCCATGCCTGTCCGTCTGAGTTCCGCCCGTTGGTGCCTACATCTGCATAGAGGCACTCGTAACTCGGTCCCGACATGATCAACGCAATAACACTTTCATTCCTTTTGTAGTCGTGGAAATGGGAACCAGCATTCGTTTTCCGTCTATAGCACCAATGTTATTTGGAATATTCCACTTAGAGTAAAATAAAGTTGCAATTTTGCTTCAGTTGTCAACGGTGTTGGGCGTTTTTAAGTGTTGTCTTCCCAAAACTTGGTAAATCGCGCCGCATACTTCCATTACAATCTGAGACACAGTACTCTTGCCAATTCGAAACTGGAAGGAAAGGGACTGAAACGTCTCTCCTGTTGCCAAGTATCTGATACCGAGGACAAGTCTTTCGTTTGGCGCAATAGATGTTCTCATATGGGTATCTTGCTTTGTTAAAAGGGGCCCTACAACCTCCACTAATTCTAGGAACTTGGCATGAGGCATCCTCATGTACTCACCAAACCCAAGGGTGTCTTCCGCCGCTAATTCTCGAAACAGGGTATGATAGGACCCCAATTCCTCTCTCCGTTTTATCCACTCGCGAGTCCACACTCGTCGTTCGATAGTTGCAGGAGGGTCGTCGTCTAAAAGCTTCATCAAAATCAGCAGCATGAACTTACGCTTTCTGGCAAGTTCACGCACCGCCATCATGACTAGTCACTGGAGGCGTTTAAAACGTTGTTTCCGTATTTATTGCATTCCAAAAGAATGTAATTATCCATCTATTTTCGTCCAGTTGTGTGTTTATCGCAAGTACGTAAGCATGAAAGTATTGTATTGCCGTTTCTTTGCTGTCTGTGATTGGTTAAATCTGTAGTAAAGCTGCAGACGCACGCTCCCGAGCTGTTCACACAATAAAAATCGTCCTTTTTGCAACATTCGTTGCTGCAACATGCCGCATGAAGTTCAACAAAATGAACTTTGGCGGGACATGTTGCAGTGACAAAACATAGGTGTGAAATCGTGTAGCACGAAGAACTCGGATAATGCGACACCTTGTGAGTATATGTCCCTGGGACACGCAATAACTGCAGTTGCGACTGTGTGTGCGTAAATACGTCTTGTCCCTGCTGTGAACTCCGTATAAAAGTGCCTGCTACATTTTCTCTCGTATGTATGAAACAGGATTTGACTGCGGCTTAATGTCCCCGGGACATGTAATGGCTGCATTTGCGAATGTATGTGCGCAATTTGATGTTGTCCCTGCAGCGCGCGTCCGATACAGACGCCCGCTACAGCCCTTCTCATGTGAACGAAACAGTAATTTACCGCTGCTACAAGTCCCTGGGAAGTGTTCCCGCTACTGTGCTTAATTGTCTGTGTTGGTTGTGATTTTGTCCCCGGTGCACATGCATGTAAAATTCCTCCTAGTGTGTGAGTAAAATGGGTAGATGTCCCAGGGACATGCTTATGGCGCAGTTTGTTCTGTGTGTACAAGTTGTGATTTGGTAGGTGCTTCGTGTCCCCGCTAGAAAGTTCCGCTCTATGCCGCGTTATATGTATGGAATATGAATTTAAAACTGCTGCATGTTCCCGGGTCATGTAGCTGCAAAATGACCCCTAGTGCGCGAGCACCTTAAATACTCAAAATTTATTTATTCGCGTTTATGCCTCCCAGAATTTTGCAGTTTTTGAAAGACACTTTCTCCTTGAATGTTACACCCAAAGCGCTAAAAAAAAACAACACGTATTAAGTTTCACTAGCTTTTTAGATGCCTGGAATCATTTTGTATTTAACATGTTTCCTTCTGTACGCGAAGCCATATACAAATAAACAGAAATGTAAAAAGTGACGTCAGCAGACTCCCCCTATGCTTGATCTGGAATTCATGCAATGGATAACAATTCCTCGTCTCCCCTTGTCTGCATCGATTGCAACAGAGATGAAGATTGTCTTCGCCATTCTTGTGGGATGGGCAATATTTGTGAAGAGTTTGCACTTTGGTAGCTAATTTTTTTTATAATTTGATGCATGTTATGAAAACAAAAACAAAAGCAGCAAACAAAACATCGAGAAGAAACATTTAAGATTAATTTGGAATATGGGTTTTCTATTTAGAGCTTTTTTTATGTTTGGTGTTTTTTGGAATAAAATTAAAAAGGATAATAAAGAATAGTGGTTGATGAAAATTTTGCGCGTTTTTCATAAGCGATACAGAGTGTACAATACTGTGGACAAATTTAAAGAATGCATTGCCATTAAAGTTGCTTACCAATTACACAAAAATCCGAAAATTTCGGATAGAATGTAAATGGAAAGATTAATTTTGTCTCCCGAAACGGACATTTTCTAGGAAAAACGAGATTTCTTCAAAGGTAGACCAAAATAGCTAGTTTTTACTAGTTCCAGACCGTTTGACTTGGATCGTCTTTGATCCTATCTTCCGGAAAAAAATCGTGGAAATGGAACGATCGCAGCACCGTGGAAATTTCCATTGAGGATTTGACGCGTCCCATTTACTACAACAGTTGACAAACCGGTTTTTCAGAGTAAATGGTGAACAACCTTAGACACCTTTGAGCTGCCATTTGCTTTTTTAATATTTTTGTTCTAACATTTCTCAATATAAACAAGTAGTTAGTCGGTCACTGTTATTAACAAATTACTTTTGTTAATTCTTTAACAATATATAGCAATTATTTCATGAGCCCGCGTTGCATATGAAGTGATAAAATAGCCAACAAGCGCGTAGCGCGAGTTGGTTATAATCACTTCATATCCAACAAGGGCGAATGGAATAATTGTTTTAGTAAATTCTCAAACCGGATTTTGCCGCCGACTTTTATTTCCACAATTTTACAAAGCGAAAAATTTTAAACTTGACGCACTATTTTCCATATGACGTAAAACTCCGACTATTGCCTCATAGTCGGAGTTTTTTAGCCAATCCAAAAGCTAGAAATGCAATAGTCGGAGCTGAGAATTTACTAATTAGAAATATTGGATCTTCTTGCTTAAAGAAAAAATGCGATTTACATTTTTTAATATGAAAACGTCTCTTTTATAAGGTCATGCATCGTCTTTCTTCGAGCATCGACTATACGATGAGGGTAAGTTGTTATCATTACTTCTACAAGTCAGTTGTTGATCTTTTGTTTTCTTGAGCTACCTGTTTGCTCTTCCTATCAAAGTAATTTCATGGTGACATAATATTTGGCTTCATACTAGAAGTTAAGTTGAGCTCAAGTAAGCACTTGACTCAACTGCACTTGAGATGACCTGGTTGAAACTTAAAACCGCAGCAGCTGGTTTGTAATTTGCAGAAGAGGATTCGGTGTCGGATGATATGAAAATAAATAAATAAATAAATATACATTTATATAGCGCCATCTTCCATTAATTGTCCATGGTGCTTTACAATACTCTAAAACCCTAAAAATTAAGATCCTAAGAATTAACAACGCTATATAAAAGTGAAAACTACAGGTAAAAACTACAAATCAAATGCACGCTTAAAAAGATAAGTCTTAAGATTAGCCCAAAAAACTGCCTCTGATGATGAAAGCCTGATCTGGAGTGGTAGTTTATTCCAGAGTCTTGGTGCCGCCACGGAAAAAGCCCTTTCACCATACGTTTTAAGATTCGCTCTAGGCTCATCAAGCAACCTGTTGTTTGAAGATCTTAGTGTGCGACGAGAGTCATTATACTTCAATAGGTCTTTAATGTAATCTGGAGCCAGTCCATTCAGAGCTTTGTAAGTTAGCAACAATATTTTAAACACTATCCTGTAATGAACTGGCAGCCAATGTAAGCTCCTAAGTATTGGTGTGATATGTTCCAGCCTTCTAGTCAAGGTAACGAGGCGAGCTGCTGAGTTCTGTAAAAGCTGAAGTCTATTAATCAGATACTTAGGGAGACCATGCAATAGAGCATTACAATAGTCCAAACGCGATGTTATGTAAGCATGAACAATAGTCTCAGTAGTACTCTGGGATAAGTATCGCCTAAAAAAAAATAATAAAAAAATAAAAAAAATAGATTAAAAAAAAATTAAAAAAATAAAAAAAAATATAAAAAAAAAGTATCGCCTAATTTTAGCTATACTGTGAATGCGGAAAAATGCGCTCTTACAGGTTATTTTAACATGTTCTTTGAAATCTAAACATTGATCGAATCCAACTCCTAAGTTCCTGGTCTGTTTACTAGACTTGATTACTTCTTCGCCAACTCTTATATAGTCGAGGGGTGGTCGTGGACGATATTTAGAACTAATAACCAAAAGTTCAGTCTTATCCTGATTTAACTTAAGTTTGTTGCGCAGCATCCAGTCACCAATGTCCTTAACACATAATTCTACTGCCATCTTTGTGCTGGATAAATCATTAGGACAATTGGATGTAAACGACAAGTATAACTGTGTGTCATCTGCCTAGAGATGAAACGGTATGCTATGCTTCCTGGCTATATCACCCAGTTGACTTGTATAAAGAGAATACAATAAGGGTCCCAGCACAGAACCCAGAGGTACACCGTAGGATAAATGCTTCTTTGACGATTCAATTCCATCAATAAAAACAAACTGTTCGCGTGAGTGAAGGTACGAATGAAACCAATTAAGAGCAAAGTTCCTAATACCAAAACGATTCTGTAGTCTTGATAACAAAATCGAATGATCAACAGTATCAAACGCAGCCGATAAATCCAGCAATAGTAAAATAACCGATCTGTTATTGTCAATAGCCTTCAAAATATCATTCTGAACTCTCACAAGCGCAGTCTCTGTACTGTGATGAGATTTATATGCCGACTGAAATTCTTCTAATAAGCCCTCATTATCATTAAGGTGGTCCATTAATTGTCCTGCGACTGCTTTCCCCGTAACTTTGGACAAAAAATTCGAGACAGGACGAAAGTTAGAAAATAGTTCATGTTCAGCTCCACTCTTTTTTAACAATGGTTTCAACATGGCAACCTTGAATCTATCAGGTACTCGGCCACTTGTAAGAGACAAATTAACTATACGAGTGATCACTGGAAGCAGATGCTGACGGCACCTTTCGAACACTGAAGATGGAATTGGATCAAGTATACAGGACTTTGAGCACAGGTGATTCACAATACCAGATACGACCTCCTCGTTGACCAGTTTAAATTCACTTAGTAGCTGTTTAGAATGACAGCTTTCAGACTCAGCATTGCATGAAGTAACTTGACCGTCATTCAGAGATCCATCAACTTTGTCAAGATCCTTGCGAATATTAACAATTTTGTCACTAAACTATTCAACGAATGATTCAGACAGAGAACAGTTATTAGGCTCAGATGGATAACGCTGGACCGGATTGGAGTGCAGAAGCTTCTCTATTGTCTTAAATAGAAGTCTAGAGTTCCCTGAATTTTCCTGGATCACTGATGAATAAAAAGTGTGCTTCGCAGAGGCAATCATGTCATTGACAACACTGTTCTGCAACACATACCGTTCTCTATCTGCACACAATCTCGTACGTCGCCATTTACGTTCAAGCTTCCTCCTTATGTTCCTTTGAACATCAATTTCAGTGGAATACCAAGGCGCACAAGGACGAAGAACTACCTGACGGGTCCTCTCGGGGGCATAAACATCAAGAGTAGACTTCAAGACCCGATGATATAAATCAAGTAGCGAATCCAAATCAAGCTGTGATTCATCAAACAAGGATGAATTCATGATAGTGTCATTGAAATCAGCATAATCAATCGAATGCAACTTCCTGTAGCGAATAGTCTTTCTTGGAAATTGTGGTTTATGCAATAGTAATTGCACAAAAATAGCGTAATTATCAGAAATCAAAGGGTCGTGAACCATAACATCTCCTTTAAGATTACACTGATTTCTGGTAATGATTAAATCCAAGGTATGACCACTTGTGTGAGTCGGCATAGTCACCCATTGTTTCAGATCGAAAGATGCTATTAAATCACAAAAATGCACTGCGTTGACATCGCGCGAAGAGTCCACATGTAGATTAAAATCACCGACAACTAAAAGTTCGCCTGATGCAATGGCCATTTCCTCAAGCAAGAGAGAAAATTCATAATAGAATGTTGACAAAGGTACGGATGACGGTGGACGGTAAATAATTATTATTCTGATCATCTTTGAGCTCTTGAAACGAGCATCCAAGAATTCAAACGACTGAAAGGAAGTTTTCCACTCACTATTTTTTCATTTAATATTCAAACCTACTTTGAAAAGCAAGCCGACACCACCACCTCTCGATTCTCGTGGAACGTGGACAAAATCATAACCAGTGGGACATAAATCAATTTCGACGCAATCAAAATCCCCCGGTCTGAGCCACGTCTCCGACAAGGCAAGAAGATCAATATCATTGTCAACAACAAAGTCTTTCAGTACGCTAGATTTATTCCTTACTGATCTGGAACTGAGCAAGCAGAAGCTGATTGCATGAGAAGTATCCTGGGTGTTAGCAGCTTGTGAGATCGGCACCTTCACAAGATTATCACGATTAAGCAAAGATGCAAATTTCGAAAAACGATCTGGTCGATTTGAAATAACCGTCCTTACGCCCCTCTGCCTCGTTCGTGACTTCGCCCATACACCTGCTCTACATCCCCTTGTTCGAAGCAAACCGAAATCCTTTAAGACCGAAACCAGTTGAAAGGGCAAACGAGCCGGCGAAAAACGCCGCAATGATAACAATTCATTTCTTGAATATGTAATAAGTTGTGGAGACCGAGACGAATGATGATGATATAATCCAACCGACCTCGAGGAAATTTCTTGGTTAGATTCGGGTCCTGGATTTGAAGAGATATCAACATGCACTGTCAAATCCATGACAAAAGGCTTCGAGGGAAGAACTAAACAGGTAATCCCATGCTTGACCTGTTTTGACCATGGTTGGAACACTTCAAGACTACTGAGCTTTCATCATCATCATCATCATCGTCATTTATTTGCCTTCTAAGTATTACAAAAATTAAAAAAAAATACAGCACGTAGGTTGTAAGGCGAGGAGACCTCGGGAAACCACCAGGCTTATAAGAGAGGCCACCTCGACATCACAATATTAAATAAGATAAAGGCTGCGAAGGAGTGCGGCAGAAACTAACTCAGAAACTATTTTAATAAAAATAAAAATTCTAGCACTTCGTTCTTTAAGGTAGAAAAGCTTGACCAATTGCTAAATTGACAAAGGAAGAGAGTTCCAGACCCTAGGTCCTTGGTAGAGGATTTTAAATTTCTTGATGTTCGTTCGACAGGAATGCGCGCGATAATTACCGCCTGTTCTTGTGTCATATCTATGGACTTGACTGTTTGTCATAAACAGATTGAGGAAAAGTGGAGGCAGCAGATTGTTGTGGTAGCGGAACATGAATTTAGCAATATCGAGGGTATTGATTTGGAAGATGTCTAAAATTTTCAGGTTGGAAAATAGAGGAGCAGTATGTGCTCGATAGTCTGAATGGGTAACAGCTCGCACAGCCCGCTTTTGCAGATAATAAATTCTGTTTAAATTAGATACGTATGTGGATGACCACACAGAGTTGCAGTAAGCAATGTATGGGTAAATTAATGTATAGTACAGCATGAGTTTGGTCTTACAGGATAAGTAGAAACGCGTCCTGGATAAAATACCAACTGATTTAGCGATTTGTTTACAGACAAAGTTTATGTGATATTTCCAAGTAAGGTGTTCATCTAGGTATACCCCAAGAAATTTAGTTACATTACTTTGACTGATAGGTTGACCTCCAAAGGAGAAAGAAAAACTGTGATTGATTTTCCTCTGACTCGGGCGAAATATCACATAATTTGTCTTTTGGACGTTAATCGAGAGCTTATTGCATCTTAACCAAACATCAATATTTAATAACTCGTTATTAAGCACATTCTCCAAGTAGTTGGGATTAGAGTGTGAGAAAAAGATGCTGGTGTCGTCAGCAAAAAGCAGAGGTTCAGTTAATTTGGAAACTTTGGGAAGATCATTTATGTATAATATGAAGAACTAAGGGGCCTAGGATGGATCCTTGAGGAACTCCACACTTAATAGTCTGCGTTGGAGAACATGTTTGATTGATCTGGACAAATTGCCGGCGGCAAGAAAAGTAGCTTTTAATCCAGTGCAGAGCCACACCATGGATACCATAATGCTCTAGCTTGGTAAATAAAATTTTATGGTCCAGAGTGTGAAAAGCTTTGGAGAAATCTAGGAAAACACCTACAGTAGTTTCACGCTGGTCAATTGCCGAAGAGATTCTATTTATCAGATGAATTAGAGCATGGGACGTTGAATAGTTTTTTTGGAAATCCAAACTGGCAGCGGTATAGTATATTATATTGCTCGGCGAATTCAGTTATGCGGTTATACATTACTTTTTCAAAAAATTTTGAAAAGTTCGTCAAGAGAGAAATAGGTCTGTAGTTTGTGAAAAGACTAGGATCATTTGCTTTGTAAACTGGAATAACTTTAGTAAGTTTTAGTTTATCAGGGAAGATGCCTTTTTCTAAAGAAAGATTTATGATGGTAGTCAGGGGTGCAGAGATCAAGTGAAATGAGTGTTTAATTACACGCATTGAAATATTGTCATAGCCGGGAGCCTTCCCCGAAGCAAACATGCTACAAATGCTTTCCCGTTCACACGGGGTGGTAGGTTTCAGGGTAATAGGAGGAAGGTTAACGTCACCAATAAAAGAACTGACAGAGGAATTAACGTCACGTATTGCACCAGCTAAGTTGGGACCAATGTTAGTAAAGTATTTACAGAATTTATCAGCAATTTCCTCGGGATCCGTTATTGTTTTACCCTCAGATTCAAATGATGAGGGGAAAGGTACTCTGCTTCTACGTTTATTTATAACCCCGTTAAGCAATTTCCAGGTTGTTAGGTCATTTTTGGCGCTCTCAAACTTGGTATCATAATATTTACGTTTGGCAAGACGAATTAAATGGTTCAGTTTGTTTTTGTGGGATTTATAGATTCGCTCATTGGATAAAGAGGGTGATCTAATAAATTTTCTGTACAGTTGTTTTTTTTTTTTGTTAATGGATTTTAAAAGTCCAGGGCTGATCCAAGGGGAACTACGGTTTTTCAATAGCTTGACTTTAATGGCCTTTAAAGGGAAGCAGGCATTATAGATTTTCGAGTATTCATCTATAAAATTATTGTAAGACATATTGGGATCTTCGTCGAGAAGTGAGGACCAGTTTGTATTTGAAACGTTTTCATTGAATTTGCGCAAATTTTCGTCAGTAAACTTGCGTGTAAATGCTTTATTGTTTCCATCGTGCGTAAAGGTCGGGCCAGAAAAATAAGCAAAAACCGGCAAGTGATCGGACAAATCGTTTAAGACAACACCATTTAAAACATTTTGGGAGAGATTGTTTGTGAATATATTATCAATTAGAGTTGCAGGGAGGAGGTGAGGCGCGTTGGATTGGAGATAACAGGAATAAATGCAAACGAAAATAAGGTGTAGATAAATTATTGAGTTGGTGTATGATGATTGTACTGGAGAGATCAAGGTTGAAATCACCCATAACATAACATTGTTTGTTGTCCTTAGAAATGTAAGAAAGAATGTCATTCAATTTGTCTAGAAACAAAGCTGTGTTTTGGTTTGGCGGTCTATACACACATCCAACAATAACGTTTTTCCCATAGGGAACTGTAATCTCCACGAACAGACTCAATTACCTCTGGATTTGACTATTTGCATTCATTAAGAAGTTTCTATTGGAGGTCATTTTGTAAATAAATGCCTACTCCGCCACCAGTCTTGGATTTACGATGGTTTGAGATAAAACTGTATCCGGTGATATCAACCAGCTCTGCAGTGGAATCTGTCAGCCACGTTTCTGAAATACGGATCACAGAGAATGATTTTTTGAAACTTCCAAGCATCAAATTCAATTGGTCAAGATTTTTTAGCAAACTACGGGCATTTAAGTGCATAACAGAAAAATTTATTTTGTTGCTAATGGGAGCTACTCGACTATTTATATCATCCTCGGCCAAATAGCTACCCGAGGGCAGACCAGCTATAAAATTAGAATCAGGATTTAAATAACTGGAAAGTGAATTAGATAACTCAAGTTGTTCTATAGGATTAAATAATAGTGTTTCCAGACGGTTGCTGTTGAAGTGTAAAGGGCCATGGGATATCTCATAGAGTGCTAGATTAAAGGAACTATCATCTAAATTATTAAATGGAAAGAGAAATTCCAGTTGCGACTCGTCAGCCATCATAGTAACGGCTAAGTTCAGCTAGAATAGTGTATTCAATTACTTAGGAACTTGTAAAAGGTACTTGATTGGCACTTGATTCGAATCGGGCGAGAATCATCTGTTCGTCGAAGATAAATTACAAAGTTCTTGGCCCAGCAGAACTTAAAGCCATTTCTTTTCTGAAATTTCTTTGAATCCGCCAAGAGTTGTTGAAGCAGAGGAGTAAGATGATCAAATAATCTGACGCTCTCCAAAGAATGACTGGACGGTAGCCCGATCGAAGTGGCTGACACTTTACAAGCTTCATTTCGCGCATTCATTACTTGCTCTTTCACAGTTCTTCTCGTGAATTTGCAGATTATTGGTCGCGGACCAGAAGTGGCAGTTCTTGTAGGAATACGATGGGCGATATCAATATCTTGATTTGAAATTTCGATTCCAGCGGCTTTGAAAAGATTGATACATAGGGAGACAGTTTTGGAGGTCGATTCTTGCATTTCGCTTTCGGGAAGGCCAATAATTTTAATGTTGTACTGGAAACTATACCTCTGCAGTTGCTCGATTGAATCTCCGATCTGTTCGACTCGGGACGACAGCAAATTTAGGTGTGACCAGAGTTGTTTAAGGCTATTCGCAGATTCTGCTCGTAAATCGTCGTATGATTTTCCATAAAATTCCAGGGTGCTTAGGGACTCAGCGTCCGTAATCAAACGAGTAGATTGTTCGCCGCCATTGTCGGATGCTTGCTCGCCGCCATTGTTCGAGGCTTGCGGATCTTGTCGTTTGATAGACTGCTGCAGCTCTTCCAAACTTCGCTTAAGGGCGGCGATTTCATCCTTGAGGCTGTCATTTTCCTTTTTTAAAGAGTTTACTGACGCATTAGGCATAGTTAAATAGTGACTTTGGAGTAGTTAGTCAAGAAGTATAAGGCGGAGCACTCAAAGAAGCGTCCGCACTCCGCCGTGCCTACTCTTGAACGTCGTTTTATCTCCACGTCGTTTTATCACCACGTGAGATCCAGCCAGGCTAAATCCACGTCCAAAACTGCCACGAAGAAAACCATCGGACAAACATCCATGGATATCTTCGAAGCTGAAGTGGTTAAAACCAGAATGAGTCCATCCATAGGGCGAGAAATCATCAGAATAGGCTAAAATTATAAAATAAATCAAGAGACCACGAATTACACCGGCAGCCATCTTGGCGCGCATACAGGTTTTAGTGATGGTTTAGGCTGCCTATGAAAATAAAAATCAAGAAAGTTGTTTACTGGTATCGGTCCGCTCATCAGAATTGTAGCAACACTGCACATCGCTTTCAGTTGGTTTCCATTTCGTATTAGTCCAGTGCGTTCTCAAGTGTAGTGTAGTGGGGTAGACCATACTTGGTTGCGCACTTCGGTCTCTATTATTAGACTATATCTGCAAATGTTTCCATGGTCACTACGTTAAGTCGAAGTAAGCACACTTTACCCCTTCACACTCAAAGTAGGTTCCAAGTGCACTTAGATTGTACTTACAAGCTCTAGTGTGAAGTCAAGTAATGCATTAGTTTTCGTTATATGTTACCCCTAAGTCATGTCTCATGTGAAGAACCTAATGGGCGATCAGTCCCAAAGAGAGGATGTTATTTTAAGAATGTGTGATAAATCACATATGGGACTTTAATCTTCATAATTATCTCAATCAAAAAACCTTATTTTACTTAGTAATTTAATACTATGCGCTAGAGACCTGAATTGATGGCGCCTTGTCTGTTTGAAACACTTCAGTGCTGCTGTCAGGAAAAATCGAGGAAAATCTCGATTTCATAGCAGAAACAGAAAAATCTATTTATCTGATCACAATGTGATATTAGATAACTGAGAAGGGTGATTTTGTTTGTTTCTAACAGGAGGCCTTTAATTTATTACGAGTCGAAAAAGAAGTGCATTGAAGTGCATTTCGATTCTTCAAATGTCAAATCCAACATCTTTTGGTGAAAACACCTACGTCAGCTTACTTACATAAAATACTCAAGAGAAATCCACTTTTTAACTTCTTCCGTAAAATCAAGATTTTGTTTGTTTTTTCGCTGACTTCAGCAAAACAAAAGCCCTCTGAGAGGACATGTGGTTACTGGATAGTGAATAACCACAATAACCAAAAACGAGTTGTGGAGTTTCAGTTTTATTGCAAATATTGTTTTGAGTGCCTGTTAGGTATGCTGCAAGGTTGGAACTACCAGGGTGGGAACGGCAGTGGTCGCGGGAAACTTGGCTAGTCCCGTCGTGTCGCGAAAGACATCCATATATTTCATATAGGACGGCGACGCCAATGACTTGAGCTACATAAAGCCTTTTCCCAAAACCAATGATATTTTTAGAAATGGCATAAAACGTATCCTATTAAGCTTAAGCGATGGTAAAAAGACAATGCTGTTTTTGTTATTCTTTGTATAAGCTTATATAAAGCAAACATCCCTAATCTGTAAGTATTTTAAGAATAAATAATCCAGAATTTCCGTAGAAAGAATTATGTGAACGATCATATCGACTTGGCTGAAATGGCTTTTTACCAGCAGAGCGCTGTATCGTCCTGTCGAGGAATCTTGACTTAGGTTGAATATTTCAATTTCCATTTGTAATCGAAACAAACTTTAATAATAAAACAAATATTACATCAAGTTTCAGGTGGTATAAATAAATGAAATCACAACCATCAATTTGAAAATGTTTTGCACATTCGGTGAAAAATAGATAACTGAGAAAACATTGCGGCAACTCACCAACTGGTGTGAAAACAATGTCGCGTCATGTCAAAGTGCCTTTCACTTCTTACCGGTCACCGGTGAGAGATCGTAGACATTCATAGCGCTATGTTTCGGCTAAACGCGACGCCAGACTCGAAATTGTTTTACTCGAATTTTGATATTCACTAAAAGGATAGCCATTCTAAGCTATAAGAAGCAGTTATTTTCATTTAAACTCGCATTTAAAAGGCGAAAATTGATTAAAATCTCGAGGTGTTTTCGGTCTCACTTCGTAAAAATCATTGTTCCTAAAGCTTCCGAAAACTTTACTAACGCACCTGATGACATATTGGAGACTGGCTTAAGCCAATAAATTAATTATCACAGAAAGGTGCCGTCTAAAACAGCCACACGCTGTAATAAAATTCCCAAAACCTTGTTAATAGTTTATTTTTCAGAAGTGAAAGGAGAGAAAAGGGCTTGTCCGGGTGTACCTGTCAATGGAAGGACAAAGCTAGTGGAACAATTGATAAAAGATGCGACAGGCAGACCTAACGTGTGTAATCTTTTCCTTTATGGTTGTTGGTGTGGTCCACGTGGACACGGAAAATACTTGGACAACTTTGATTAGTAAGTATTGGCCTTGCTCTATACCATAGAAGTCAGAAAGCAACAGTGCTACAAGAGTGAAAATTACCTTTGATGGAACTTATGATTCTATAGTAATAGCAAGTTGGAACAGTCCGAATTTCCTTCTATTAAAGGTTCCGAAGGTTTTGTAGTATGCTGTTAAATAAATCCAGAGATTGTACAGGAAATTTCTTCTTCTTTGCAAGTTTGAAAACCTGTCCTTGCCGAGAAACTGGCACCAGGTCAACCAAATTATTATATTTACTCTACCATATTAAAGGGCAATTTTCGGAAGGAAACACGAAAAGTCGCTGTCAGTTTAGCTTTTATAAATTATGGCAAACCCTGACTTTTTTGGTTGGAGTGGGTCCCAATAACTAACGCCTCTGGAAGTCATCAAAATTGTCAGGAATTTGAAACTTTTGTCCAAATATAATACCGGCGTAAGCTTCACATTTTCGTTTTGCTTTTAATCACTCACTTACAATATATACACTTTAATCCTTCTCTTCCCTACTATTTCTTAATTTCCATAAGCCTCATTGGCTTCCCTGGACATTCTTACCTAATACACATTGACACATCGTAAATATATTTATATATTTAATTGTTAATGAAATGAACTTCAGTCATGTGTCGTCACTATTACTCGACTGGCCCTGTGAGAGCCTATTGATTGGGAACACCATACCTAAAATGCTAATACAATTAAATATGATTATGACTTGTTCCTCTTTTCTTTTTTTCCCCTTTCCCGTTCTTTGTTTATTTGACTTTTTTCTTCAGCTGCTGCAAAGTTCACGATTTTTGCGAGAAAGCCCTACTTAACGATGCGGACAAGTGTAATGTCAATAAAGGAACAATCTTTATAACGAAAGATTTCAAATACAACAGAGTTACCAATAAATGTTGTGAGTATAAGCTCAATTTCATTTACTTTTTCTTCTTGTTTAAAAGCGTTTGTTCCTTTTTTCTTTTTGCTTGAAGCTTTACTATAAGCCTGATCAGTATTATCTTGTTTCATAGCGTCTTCGTAGCTTCACTAGCAGCATTTGAAGTGGGCGTTTCTTTGTTATTAAAAGTCAGTTGTCCTTTGTTTACAAGATGTTAGAGAAACTTCATGAGAACCCTTTGCCTCAGGAAACCAAAATTTAGCTCAGCAAGGAAAACAAGAAAAAAAAATTTTCAAAGCCTTTTTATCTATTTATTAGATCGTATGTGGTAAAATACGGTCTGACTAACATCAATACATTCAATTTATATAACGATACATTTTATTTATAAGAATATGGAAGCAGAAGTTTGCGAAATTTTAAGAATATTCAAGAGTAAGCCCGAGGCCGAGATTTTTAAAAGAATATTTTTTTCGTGTTTTGTTAAAATTTGTAAATACAATACAATTGTATGCTTTTAACTAAACCGAATAAAATTCTTTCTCTCTCTTAACGGCAAAACTAGCCAAAAACAGCACTAGCCGTACGCATGTTCGTTGCTGATACCATTTCTGCAAGAGTTTATATGCGTCATATAAGACTTACATGACTGCACATTGGCTCCAGCAAATACATTCGAGAAGGAATATTTTAGCCAAAACTCGGCAGAAAAACTAAAATATTCAGCCTCTGTCGGAAAACCAATATTCTCATTAAAAAAGGGCAAAGATCTTAACTTCTGCTTAACTGTTAACACTATTAGTTATGTGAGGTATATATGAAATAATTCATAGGTAAATTTACCTCGCTCCCAATGTGTGGCTTCATAGCTCAGTTGGTAGAGGATCGCACCGGTATCGCGGAGGTCATGGGTTCGAATCCCGTTGAAGCCCTGATTTTTTTTAGGCTTCTTCTCTTCAGTTGCTTAAATTGGAAAATTTACTGCGATGATCACTCTTCACTTTCAACTATTATTTATTATATTGTTTCCATTTTTCAGCGGTGCACTCTGCACAAAAAGAAGAAAATTTTTCTAAAAACTGCCAAAAAGCAGCAAAAAATAAAGAGTTTTATTCGGTTTAGTTAAAAACATATAATTCAACAAAAGATCAGCTATCCACAACTGCAATATTAGATCTAGGGACAACTTAGTCGTATCCTTTTGTAGGACAGCCACAGAACAGAGGTCCTTTAGTTATACAGCAATCATCGCTTGGAATTCTCTTATAAGTGAAGAAACGAAAAATATCGCAATACTCTCAGTTTTCAAGCGTGCAGTAAAACGCGATAGATGTAACAGTCTGTAGCAACTTTTTAGGATTAGAATTTTAGAATAGGTTAATTATTAATTTTTGTTGATACTATTGTAACTTTTATAGGTAGTTTTATTCGATTCCCAATTACTGTAAATACGGAAGAGCCACTGGCTCGAGATTTAATAAACTTACTACTACTACTAAACATTAGTCATGATCCTTATTACTGTAGCTGCATTGAGTGAATACCGTGAAGGAACTGATGAAGAGAAGCAGTGTAGACGTGCTTTATGTCTCTCTGAAATGGAATTGGTTCGTTGTATGGGACACAACAAAGACGAGATTGACACCACCAGGATCTTACATCAGCAATGTAATATCACAGGTAAGATTTAGTTTCAGGACGAACTGATTTGCATGGTAATTCTTGCTTTTTGGGAAATACTTAAGAGATTTTGAAGAACTTTTAACACATTGAATTCTTTCCCATTTCTTAGTAAACTGGAGGTATACTGAGAACACCGACTGAGTGGAAAGTTCAGTCAAAAATCTAGAACTTTGCACTGTTAAACCGAAAAACATCACGTTTTATCATATACCATTCATCTTTTCGTTTGAGGCACAATCGTTGAAAACATCAATGTTACCTAGGTTTCGAAATACAAACCATGAAGACTTTCCCATGCAACCAAATAATAAGACCGCCTTATGTTAAGCCTCTGTGCCGGTGACGTCAACCGATAAACCAACTTTTCAGACCTGTGTATAGACACTATTCAACTTCTATTCATTGTTCAAATTTAATGTCGGTTATATACATTCCGAGAATGAAGTCGTTTTCTGAGTAAAACCCTGCTTCGGTAAAAATCTACGCCAGTAAGCTTTTCTTTCTCGTGAAATGGAAGATGGAAACACAAGACTGATAAAGAATCCTGCCAGCTGGCAACCTTAAGTAGGACGGAATGCATTGAAAATGACAGCTTTGCTCAAGAACTATAAATTAAAATTCAACTTAAGTCCTCAGGAATGACAACTAAAAGGGTAAACACCTTTATTTATTGACGCAAATTTGATCAACAGTCAGAAAAGTGGGACTGAATGAGATTTTAAGAGTACCTAGTGAAACTTTACAAGATCTGTTAATAGTTCAAGATATTTGTCTAATATATTAATTATTTATAAGTATTTCAATATAAGGCGAGATGACCTCTAGAAACCACTAGGCTTATAGTTGAGGCCACCTCGTACATAACAATAGGGTTACACACATAGTGCTACAGTGTGTGGCTTTCCCAGTTCAGTAAATTTTTTACTCAAAACTCTAGCAGTTTTTTTCTTAAAATTTGGAAAACTTGACAAAGAAGTGATTTTAACAGGAAGGGAATTTCAGATCTTTGGACCTTGGTAAAGAATTGAGAATTTTTTCAAATAAGTTTGGCAATGATGCACGCCATTATGTCTAATTGCAGACAGTCCTGTTTGCAACAGCAAGGCAGATGTGATTTTTCTAATCCAAGACAGTCAAGGTACTTCCTCAGAGACATTTGGAAACATAAAAACCGTGTTGCGAGCAATGGTGAGACTACTAAGCAGTGAATCGACTGACTTCAACTTTGCTGTGGCAACGTACGCTACGTCGCGTCGAATAAGTTGTTTCGGAGGCGCAGATAATACAATCACTTACATTAACAACGAATATCAATACGAAGGAAGCGGCCTTAACCGACTAAATCTTGCCCTGAGTAAAATGGTCTCGAAACAGTTTGGGAAGCGTCGTGGTGACAGAAAAACGGACACGGCAAAGGTGAGATTTACGGTTATTTTCAGTCTTGGTGCAAACTGTGTGATTAACAAATTATCTGGTATTCAACAATATTGTATCAGAACTGTCTCGCTCAAAATTATATTGGTTCGACTGTACACATATTGTCAATCCTGTTTTTCATTCTTCGTATTCAATAAATCGTTTCCAATTTTAAAGATTTTAGTCATATTCTCAGACGGGAACACGGTGGATGATAATGGGGAACTTATGGACATCTTCATGCTTGAGAAAACAGCCAAGTTATTAAGAGTCAACAACAACATAAAACTAGCTGGTGTACTTATTCCCAACACTGAGAAAGTACCACGAATACAAGAGTTAAAAGGCATCGTCACTGAACCAGATGACGCCATAGTAGCCGATTTTTCTGCTCACTTTGACAAGATCGCAGATCTACTAGCAGCCCGAATAAATACATACGTTTGCTTTTCTGGTAAGAATCTACCTTTTATTGAGAGGGAACTTAATTTTTTTGTGTCTCTGTATAGAATTGGCAAGTAAATTACAATGACCTTCATGAACCCTTTCTCTTCCAGCAGGTTAGGGCGAGAGAGTGGGAGCAAGTTAGGAACACTCCTTGGAATTTTCCAGTTTTCTTTATTTCGGCCCGATTTAAGGGTGAAATCTGTCATTATTCAGTTCTTGGCAGTTTCTAAAGTAAAAATTGGGCTAAATAATACTTCACGGTTGCATCTTTTCTTTTACAAAAAATCGAAATGAAACAAGTTAAGAAGTGTTCAAGCGTTAAGAAAAATACTCCATTGTAATCTTCCCTATTATTATAAGCCTTAAATTCTTGTAGCAAAAGGAGGTGCATTGCATCGAGATGGGTGTGCATTAAATCATACCCAGCGTCCATTGAAATAATAGCGGAGCTCCGGCGGCCCGAAGAGCCGCCAAGCGGAGCCCCATACTCATATAGGAAAGAAAAGGAAACCAATGAGTTGACTTTCTCATGTTTATCATGGCTAGCGGCATTGCTCGTGGGCGCGTACGCACGACGACGACGGGTAAGTACTTGGTGTATCACTCATCGTAGTGTATTTAGAACGTAGCATAGTATATTTATAACTATTATAGTGTATTAGATACACTATAATATCTGGAAGGGATACATGAAGTACTTAGGCGACGACGGCGGCGGAGATTTTCGCTTGGATCGCGGACTCATGTCAGGTTAACTTGAAAACAGGGCAGGATTGTTCGGAAATCGGTTAACACTAGCCCAGGATTAAAATTTATTCGAATTATAGCTTTTTCTGCTATAAATAGTTTTTTTTGCTGCTTTTGTTTTGAGTGTATGATTCGGTGATTATAAAACTCAAAACAGAAAGCAAAACCTCACCGCAAAGTTACAAAGTTACAATACTACTACAATTCTACCTATTCCTGGGTTAGCTTAGTCGGGCACTGAACGACCTAGCCAAGGAGCTACGCTTTTAGGCTGGCCTAAATCTATATATTATAATAATACATGCGCCTTAATTTATTGATACACAGTTGACAGACAGTAAAAAAACTTAGACGCAATTAGGATTTTAAGAGTACATTGCGATTGTCCATAAACAAAACAGAAATAATGTTTATAAAGAAGCCTAAAAATTACTCAAATTTTAAAAATTAAAACGACCGTACATGTTAATTCCAGGATTCTGCGAAACAAATGCGGATGTGATTGTTCTGATCCAAGACAGTCAAGGCATTTCCTCCACGACCGCTGGAAACATTAAAACCGTAGTGCAGCGAATGATGATTAAACTAAGCGCTGAGATAATTAATACTGACCTCAAATTTGCCGTGGCAAAGTACGCTACGTCGCGGCGAATGAGTTGTTTTGGAAGCGCACAAGAAACAATCAGTTACATGGACAACGAATACCAACCCGAAGGAAGCGGTCTTAACCAGTTAAATCTTGCCTTGAGTAAAATGGTCTTAAAGCAGTTTGACAAGCGTCCTGACGACAGAAAAACAAGCGATACGACAAGGGTTAGTTTTACCTTTGTCTATTTTCCGTTTTGGTCAGAATCTGTGTTATGAACTGATTGAAGTTATCTGCATTGTCTATCCCTTTTATCAAAATTGCTGTCAAGAACGTTGAAGATTTTGAAAAAAGGTTATAAAAAAACAGACCTGCAGCAAAACAGAAGCACTGCTAGAGAGCAGGTCTCACAATGTCAATGCTATTGTTTTATCCTTTTTCAACATATCGTCTGCAATGCTCAAGATTCTAGTCATTTTCTCAGACGGGAACGCGCAGAATGAGAATGGGGACATTATGGACACCGCCACGCTCGAACAAACAGCAAATACGCTGAAAGACAACAACATCGACCTTTTTGGTGTACTTATTCCCAACACTGAGAAAGCATCACGACTACAACAGCTGAACAGTATCGTGTGTAATACAGATGACGTCATAGACTCCGGTTTCAATAGCATCGTAGATCTCCTAGAATTTCGCGTGAAAAGATTGGTCGGCTGCCTTGGTAAGAATTTCAGAAAAAACTTATAATTCCGTTATTTTTCAAAGTAAACTAAAATAAGAAGTAACAGAAAATCACGGTGTTTTCGTTCAAAAATTCATAATAATTAATAACACGGCCACCTGAGTCCTTTCCATTTTCTGTAGTAATGCCAAGTTAAAAGAGATGTATGCGAACCCTAAGTTGGTCCATTGCGTACTAAGTCATAACATTTTAATATATTCCAATAGTTAAGTACACAGTCAAAGTTTACACCCCGGATTCACACGCGAGGATTGATTACAGATTGACTGTTAAGGTTAAAGGACAAGGGAAACAAAAAACCGCAGATCATGTCTTTTACGAGACAACACAAGACACCGAAATGTTTGATATATGTTATTTTTTGTGTCCCTCGTGTTCAGGGTCCGGGAGGACATGTAAAGTGAGGAGAATTATTTGAAAACTTTTACTTTGGGTCGCTTATTTATATGTAGCTTATCTATGGAAGTTCCCCGGAATGTTCCCGTGGTATTTCTCGAAGTTTGAACTTTGAATTTAAAAATATCGATAACTTATTTGACTCAAGATCCATCTATAATTGTTTTATTCTTATTAGCAACCTGCACGTGATTGTATCAGAGTTTTACGATCTTGATGTGGGCACTGTGAAGTGGATCGAGATACAACCAAAAAGGCTTCCTATTGCTCCATTTTACAGAGCTGGGTGGAAACTTCAACAGGTAACGTAATAATATTTGCTGTTAAAGTTTACACATAATTTAAAGCAGATATTTTTGTTGAAAGTGAAGAGTGATCATCGCAGTAAATTTTCCAATTTAAGCAATTGGAAAGAAGAAGCCTGAAAAAATCAGGGCTTCAACGGGATTCGAACCCATGACCTCCGCGATACCGGTGCGATGCTCTACCAACTGAGCTATGAAGCCACACATCGGGAGCGAGGTCAATTTATTGAGTTCATATTTTCCCGTGCAGTGAAGTGATGTGAAGTATATATGAAATAATTCATATTTGTACTGCGGTTATAGATGAAAGCGAAGAGTGATCATCGCAGTAAATTTTCCAATTTAAGCAATTGGAAAGAAGAAGCCTGTAAAAAATCAGGGCTTCAACGGGATTCGAACCCATGACCTAGCTCGGTTAATAAGATTTCTACATGGCCATTGACCTCGCTCCCGATGTGTGGCTTCATAGCTCAGTTGGTAGAGCATCGCACCGGTATCGCGGAGGTCATGGGTTCAAATCCCGTTGAAGCCCTGATTTTTTTCAGGCTTCTTCTTTCCAGTTGCTTAAATTGGAAAATTTACTGCGATGATCACTCTTCACTTTCATCTACAACCGCAGTACAAACATGAATTATTTCATATATACTTCACGATATTTTTGTTATTATTTAGTTTAATTGCATGTATCGCATAAAATGCTGTAATGCATTTTGTACTAAATAACCAAGTGTTATCTCCATGCATTCACTAACCTACATAACCAAGTATCGTTTCCATTCATTTACTAACCTGCATACAGCATACAAGTAACCTTAAATACGTTAATGACTAACTGACCGACCGACAAATAACAATAATACTAATAATAATAATAATAATAATAATAATAATTGAATTTGTATAGCGCTTATACATCGCTGTTCTAAGCGCTTTACAATAATCTTAAAAGGTTATAAAAGCCAGACCTACAGCAAAACAAAGAAACAGACACAGACAAACATTACTTCTGTATCGGAGAATCTTCAACAAGGCCAGGAGTGCCGAACAAAGGCAGTGAGATCTGTTCTCACGACAGAGGTTGAGATACTTCCATACACACCGATCAATCAAGCTCGGTTAATAAGATTTCTACACGGCCAAACAAGAAAACTTGAGTTCGCTGAAAATCACAGTAGCCAGTTCGTAGTCGCGTCCATTGAGCTTGCAAAATGAAAATGAAAGTGTGACGAGAAAAAGGTGGGCTCTTAAAAGACAGAGTTGACGAAAACAGTGGAGAACAAAAGAACAAAAGAATATCAAAAATACTAATAATAAAGATAATAAGAACCTTTTTTATACACGTAAATTAATTAAAGAAATGACACGAATAACCCACTTTGATTTAGCAAACTAAACGTTAGAAAAGCAGCCAAGCGGTAAAACACTGTAAACCTAAAGAGCAAAAAAGAGCACGAAAAAATAACACAAACAAATACAACAAGCCCGCCAGCATGAAAAACAGCTTACTCCTATCAGTTATACAATACAAGTTATACTAGTTTATGTCAGGGGAAATAGGTTAGGTGGAAAACGCGGAGTGTGAAAAAAAAGCTATAAAGACAATTCTGTTTTACCTGGGTAGTCAATTCTTTATGCAGAATACAGTCAAAGCTCTATTAAGCGGTCACCCTCGGGAATGAGCAAACTGACCGCTTAATACTCGGAGGTTGACCACTAAACAGAGGTTTGCCAAAATGTAGTAAAAATGTGGTAAAAATGGAACTGTAGCATGTGTGCAGTATATTGTATCGATTCACATCAACAGCAACACAAAATATTAGAAAAATATCAAGTAATTCCATGTTCAAGGAAGTTCACGCTTACAGTTCTAATGTCGATTGAAAGGCAATCGCCTTTGTCGTAATTCAAGAGGAAACGAGTAAACAGAGAAGGTGGCTGTGGTCTCGAGGTTCCTTGCGAATACCTCTTGTGGTGACAGTTTCTATTGTGAATCTGACGTGCGCAGCAATGAGCCTTCGAAGGCCCATTATTTACCTTTTCGTTACAATTCTTTATATCTACAGAAAACACCGAAGGATTGTACGATTTAGCAATGAAAGTGCAATCATGCTTGGCTTGGACAGATTATTTATACAGTTAATTCACAATAGTGTTTTCATTACCTATTTGTCATTGTTCTTTTTATAAAGCTACAAAATATGTATGTAACAGTCCTTTATAGC
>CM042757.1:1583550-1588550 GCA_022496165.2 Catalaphyllia jardinei
TTCTTTTTATAAAGCTACAAAATATGTATGTAACAGTCCTTTATAGCAACAAAAAACACTGTAGGATTGCACGATTTAGCGACGAAAATGCTTAGACGGATTCTTAGTATCATTATTGCACAATAATGTTACACGCGTTGATTTTTTGGATTATCTATTTTGTACTGTACTTTTTATATAGCTACAAAATATGTATGATTAAGTAGCAAAAATGCAATGATCAAAGAACATGGACAGTAATGTTGCACTCGTTTGATTCTGTGGTTTAGCTTTTTGCTAACGTTCGTTATAGCCAGAGAAATAAGAACGCACAATACGCGTAATAATGCATGCATTTTTTTCACACTCTGCATTTTCCACACTCCGCACTCTTCACTCCTCGTTTTCCACCAAACCGGGGAAATATCTCCCCACACCCCTTTTTAAGCCTGATATCCGCATAACACGAGGACCGAGTAAAAGTATTTGTTCGCATATTTGTTTTATTTGTGTATCAGGTGAAGATTACAAAGGAAGGAAGAACATTAACCGCAAACTTCTACCAAGTGATTCGAAAAGAGCCAATACACGGCAAAGGATGGCCGACATATTCAGGTACGTTCTAACGCAAAACTCTTCTAAGAACAGGATTTTTTTCACAATTGAAATGGCCATGTCTACACTTTAAAACACTGTTGAGCATCTCACTCCTCTCAAGGAGGAATTCTTGGGGACAAAGCAGTTATTCTATCACAGCTTACTTTTGGTTTCATTGGCCCTGAAAAGCCCCATTGCGGGAGTGGTCGAATAAGATATTTGGGGTTTTTTACTATTTTTCTATTTTACTACCGTAATAAAATACGTTATTTTTCAAACGTGCTAATCCATTGGCCGTCAAAAGCACTGCTAAAATAAAAAAATGGATTTTCTGTTATCTTAATTACTTTTAAAATATCGATATCTACCCAACGCTGTAAAAGGAAGTTCTAGTAAACTGGACGTTGATTATTAACTTTTTAATTAAAAAGAAATTTTGTACACTGCTCAAAGATTCCCCACGCAAAATGCGTTGCAGTTTAAACCAAAACCAGATAACGTATTAAAAAACGTGACATGTCCATTATTGAGTCTCAAATTGTCTCAAAAGCTACTCTCCTATCAGATAATGAAACCTCCTGAAAAATCAAATGGTAAACCATGTACAAATTGGCGCTGAATAGCTGGTAGCAATATTTAAAAACCCTCAAGGCCAAAAGAAGCAAAAATGCACGAAGTGAGCCGTATTCTCGGCGTTGGCCATTGAGCTAAAGGAGTCTGATATGTTGTTACAACCACTGAATTTAAGTTAACTAAATAAACACAGTTTTTTTGCTGTTTCAGCTGTTACCCACGATCCATTTCTTTTGGCAAAAACCCTGGTTTGCAACGACATCGATAGTCATTTAAATTGGCATCCTCCTTTGCCTTGGCAGCATTAACTCAAACGCACTCACTAACGTGTGATTACTTTTTGTAATACATAGCAAAACTCTACAGTTACTGACGATCCATTTCTTTTGGGTACAGCCATGCTTTGCATCGACATCGATAGTCATTTAAATTTCCATCCCCCTTCCTCTTGGCAGCTTTAACTCAAACGCACTCAATAGCCTGAAATTACTTCTAGTAATATATGGGAACAAGTTTCTGAAATAAAATATTACCTTTATAAATCATGGTACCTGCTTCAGTAGACCTCGCAGCTGGAGGCAACTCCAAAGTTTTTTTTATTTATTTTATCACCGAACTCAAGTTAAAACAACTGGCATAAACCTAATGCTATCTTGCTTTTGTACCAGTGCGCACGACGTTTAACCAGTCTCACATCTGACTTAAGATTGCTGTTGTTTGTGAATAGATTTTAATAAAAATACTATTGGATTCACCTTTCACCTGACTAGGTGTCCCGTATAGTATACTACTTGAAAGCATTGCTTTACTAATGATCTCCAATTTTTGTTTTGCAGCCAGAACATGGATTAGACCTTACCGTAAGTAGAATGACAGTTAAGCAGTAGTATGTAAATAATCGCCAGTTTTTAAGATTTATTGCTTATGCCATATGCTACTGATCAAGTACTCTAAGCGATGTCATCAACGAAGCAAAAAATGTAAATTCGCTCGTTGTGTTTTTGAGCGTTAAATGAATGAATGTGCAGGGGGTTTTTGACTGGGCCAAGAAATGCTCCTCTGAAAGCTTTCAGTCGCCCACACCTACAGTAAAAACAATGTATATCTCAATTTAGAAAATAGGAGAGGTGTTTGTTGTTCCATCGCGTATCAATTCATTCTTCTTTCATAATTATTTGGTTATGTTGTCAACAGTTACGTACTCCCTTCAAATTTACACGCCGGACACCAACGTTGACCATGTGCAAGTAGTAAGAGTTCAAATTGTTGGAGAGGAATTCATCCGAACTGAAGAAAAAACCGTGATCGATCTAACGAACAGACCAGAAACAGAAACGCAAGGGTATGTCAAATATCAAACACAAGAGACTGTCTTTTATCACATTTCCAAACACCGAGAAAGAAGTTCAAAATATGGCGCACGGCGGAGTATTTTTGGTAACTTCCAAGGTGTTTGGAACGTGGTAAAGCACTGTGACAGTCTAAATTGTGTCGTGTATTTACTCAATCGAAAATGAAGTAAGGAGAAAAACAAGGCAGGAAATCGTAAAGACAATAGATTCAGTTGTCCATACACCACCAGGGTTTTTTTTTCTATTTAACCCAATATATCGTACATTCAGCTGAGCTGACAGGCGGGGTTGGGAACCAGGAGAATATTCCGATACAGCATAACATTCCGGGTGTTATTCAGCCAGTGTGTTTTATTGAAATCGGGTTCCTTAAAAGGTGGAAAAAATACGTTTGGAACAAAAGTTTTAAAAGTAATGATACCTTTTAGGGTTGATAGCAATTTCAAGTAGCTCCCAGAAAACGTGATTTCGGTTCCTTCGATGGTTTCTTTAGGTAGATAGAGACAGATGTCCTTTTTATGTGTTACAAGCTTGCGGGTCATGTAAAACTAAAAATACGAGAAAAGAAAGTTACTCATTATGTAAATATAGTTACAATGCAAAAAGTTCACTTTTCATACTTTACGAGGAAATACATGCAATGCTGGGGGATTCTAACCGACCAATGGACCTATGATCCCATTCAGTGCAAAGAGAAATACTCTCTTTATGCTATGATAACCGGAGACAGTTGCTTACCTGCCTCATGGGGTCTAAGCCTCAACGCACACTGTTTACGTACCTCAGTTATCCGTAATAACAACAGCCAAGTGTACACACGCTACTACATCCTTTTATTCCAATTAGTTAGAGTTTTTCCCCCGCTTTACTCTAAGGAAAAGATTAATTGTTCCAGTTACCTGTAGAGAACAATTCGTTTACTTTTAATTCCAATATCATCTTTTATCCGATCTTAATTTCCTTTTAGAAACCAACTTGTCATCAAAACCAGTTTCAGGGATATTAACGTGGGTGCTATGAAGTCGATTTGGATTGAACTACTGCCAAAAGTTAATCAGTGGACTCTTACAAAGGTACCGTGATATTATTTTCAGTAAAAGGTTTTTTTCTAGTGACGTAGTTACTGTTATCTGTGGTAGCGGCAGTAAAAACAGCCGCCTATTATTTTGAGAAGATATATTTTTATTTTTATACAAGATTAACATATTAGCACTAAATATACCTTTGCCGTGTTTTATATATCCCAAACGCCAAAGTCAGTTAAAAATATTTGCTTTGTATCAGATAAAGGTTGCGAATGGAATGGAAACTGTAACTGCAAACTTCAATAAATTGTTTCTCAAAGAGAAAAGAAACTCGGATATCAAATGTAAGTAGTGATGCGAAATGAAATCCTTGCTACAAGTAGAATATATTTGAATTATAATGACAGTGTGTCCACCTTAAAACTCATAATTCAACTCTAGCCTGAAATATGGAGAATTTTTTTTAACTGCAATTTAAGAATTTCTGGTTTGAAAATACTAGCGAAGTAGACATAAAAATGTCTCAGAAAAAAAAAAGAATTCAATCAACAAGAAGCACTTGCTTCCCACTTAGCCGTGGGAATTAAACATGAATCACTGCACTTCGAAAATTGGATTGTTTTTCTAACTTGATGGAAGTCTTATTATTCCTTTTTACCTCCACTTTGCACCGGTGACGCAATGTAATTAGCTGAAGTCAGTCTGATGGCTAAGCATTCTTTATATAAAATAATATGAATGAAAACTCGGTTTCGAACTTATGATAGTTTTAGTAGTCAAGGTCAGCTTTATAATGCATAAATTTGCCAAGAATGCAAACAGCTACATCTGTATTAATTACCAGTTAAATCAAAATATTTCCCTTTTGTTTTCGGTTTTGTAGCTTTTTCGCGGAATGGGGTATAACAGTCAGTGGAATGGAAATGAAGAGGAAAAAAGAATGCGCATAAGTTGCCCTGAAAAAAACGACTACTGAAAAAAAATAAAGATCTAATCAAAATTCTTTAAAAAATTGAATTGCTTTCTTGAACTTAAATTTCTCGGATGCTAGTCCGGTTCACAATAGCAATATAATGACATAACGGCATTATCGACGTAAATATAAAAGGAAAAGATCAGTTTTTTCCTTATTTCTTTATTTTCATCCTGTTATGTTGCTACTATGTAATTATATCAGGATGTTCCCACTACAAACATAGCAACATAACATCCTTCTTATGTCGTTATATTTATTTCGTTATGTCGCTGGTGTGATGTAGGCCTTACACTGAAATCATTGTATTTGAGTGAATGTGAATCTTGCTTGATGTAAGTAGGAACTGAAGATATGACCAGACATGTTATGTTAAAACCTGCTTTGGGAATATTTTGAAATTGAAGACTTAACTAAAGAAAAGGAGGGAGACTCGAGATTTTGAACTTCCCTTCTTTCGCATATTTTTTACCTGGTATGGACTTCCACTTGAAAGTCGTC
>CM042757.1:1596050-1608927 GCA_022496165.2 Catalaphyllia jardinei
ATGCTTTATCTAATCTCTGTTTCAAGAAGTCTCTTTCTTTGCTAAAACTGAGCGATTTCAGTGAACATTTGAAAACGACATAAAAGTAGCCGATTTGCAACATTTAAGTTAACGTCATTTTTTATCTGTAAATATTCTCGTGACTTTAGCAATAGCATAACTGGTAGTACATTGAACTACTGAAAATTTAATTAAGATGATTAAAGCTGTGAATAACTTCCTACCAAGCGGCAGTAAGCTAATGAATAGATTCATAATATACATTGCAAACACAAATCAACAACAAAATTTGACCCTCCTTTCTTCAATTATCACTTTTTAAAGAGATACAAGAAAGGTTGAGTGGTTATTTTCTACCTTTCAACTGAAGGGAACTAAGGTATACCGTAGTATATGTTAAGATTAAAAAGAAAACTTCGTTTGCCGGAATAATATTTGCTGAGAAAGACAAACGATAAATGTGTGATAAGATAAGATCAGAACTATTATTTTTAAAAAGTGTTATAGCTCTACTATCAAAGTATCGATTAAGCCTTAGCGGACTGATATTCGATAACTGAATCAAAATGGCACTGAGGAATGGCTCATATTGAACTCGGGGGGGTATATATAAAGAATTTAATAACGAAGGAAAATCAAGACCACAAAATTATTAACAAGATGAGCCTTGGGTTATGTTAAAACACAATTTTGAGAATAGTCTTCTCTTAACTTTCTGGATTCGTTTGCTGGTTAGTAGTTTGCGACATTTCGAGGTCTGCTTGTTCAAGACGAGACCTACAAAAAATTGCTTTGAAGGAGTTTTGAAACTGCTTGACGCGCCAGCCATACAAAAACGGATTGGCAATTGAGCTTACACATAATAGAAAATCAGCAAATTTCTTGTATACGAAAAACCACGAAGTTTCGACACAACTTTTACAGCTTGACTCAATTTTTTTCATAACCAAAAACGGAATCTGCGTAAACACTAACGCTAGAAGAATCAGAAAGGCAGTGTAAGCGAATTCTTTCTCACGTTTTAGATTTCGCAAGTGCGTTTCGGCTTTCTGACTTAAAACTTCATTCCCTGGAAAAATGTTTCGTCTTTTTCGTATGTTCCAGTATATCATGAGATATGTGACTCCAGTGACTGACAACGCAAACGTTACGTGTATATGCACATCGATAGCATCGTAGATTTCTTCGGGAATATCAGTAAGCTGGAGTAAGCTGAACGCTAAACAGTAAACCCAAATGGCGACGACCGAAATCGCAGAATGAGCGTTTTTAACGGAGCAACGGTAGTAGATAGGGAAAGCCACGGCAATTAGGCGGTCAACTGACAAAGCCACGACCAGTACTGTAGCGGAGTTATCCATAAAATAATCCATAATCCAGTCAAAGTAGGTCTCGCTATCCTCATTTTTAACGCAGTAAAACTCATTTTTCGCCAACGTCGTGTCTCCGATAGCTCCAATAAGAAAGTCGGTTGTAGCCAATCCCGTTAATAAAACCGCGAACGGTCGTCTGAAGCATTTCAAAGGATCCTTGAATATCACGAACAACAACAGTCCGTTTGTTGTTAGCGTGATAATCGAGGCGAGTAAATAAAGCGCTCCAGCTGTAGAACATACACCGGCCCGCATTTTTTCCGGGATTTCAGTCTCTTCTTCCATAACTGTCGCGAACTGGTCGTCCAGCTTTCAAAAACGTTGACAAAAAGAGATGCCACAGGAACCTTGTGGTTTCATTTATACAAATGAATTGAATTAATCACCTCGGAAATAGGCCATGTTCAATATATCAGTATTCTAACATAACTCAGAGGTTTTCAGGACAAACTTAAATTTGTTGGAAGGGGCTCAGAGACACTTTAAGTTGGTCCTGAAACCGTTTCCACCAGCTGCGCTCCCACTAATTGTCTTTTTTAAATTTAACCCTTAAACATTTCTTTGTTGTGGGCTTTCCTAGAGTGGCAAGTTGTCACTGGTATGGAAGCAAAACAAATAATAGAAAGCTTGGCAAACTATATATGGCTTTTAAGAGTACCAAATGCTGTGTGCATTTCACATCTGCTTTTGATTGACAGACGGACCCCTTGTGGATTTGTGACGTCATAAATTTGCATTTTTGGCTACATTTAACCTAGAAAAGTTAATTATTTTTGTTAATTCAATCAAGAGAATACGAGCTAGGACCTTTGTAGGACTCACATCTGAAACAATGATCTGTAACAACTCGACTGCAAAAGTTTTAGTTAGAGGCATTGAATGGTTTGCAATGTGCGCTTCTTTGAAGTTGACAGATTTTATCATCTTAATTAGTATAATTTCGCTATGTACAAGATCACAAACTTCATTGAGATACAGTTGACACATTTTTAATGCCCTCTTTCTTAATTATGCTCTGTTAAAAAGCGAGGTCTTGTCATAGTCGAGACTGTGTGATCAACTTGAAAACCTATTTTATTTTCCCATAACATGCATACATGTAAAAAGTCATCGTTCGCCGGGGAACGATAACTAAAAAAGCGATCGTCAAAGGGTTAAAAGTTTATTTGCGTCTTAAAAAAAAATTGGTTTCGATTTCACTGTTTCGTGATTGCATCTCTTCTAAATTCTGCGTATGTAAGCATGACATAATCAGATACTTGGCAGGTCAATATGCCTTCGCCTTTTGTAGACGGAAGAATGGGCACCAGACTAAACAATTTGTCAGATAGTTGTTTCTCATAACTGGACTGAAATGAAAAGGATTGTCGAGAACAGAAGCTTTGATACTCAAAATATTTTGAACGAACAACTCGGTGTATCATTCGAAATAAATAATTAATTAAAAAGTCTTGTTGTTTACGTGTGCTTAATTATGAGGTATTTTTACGATTTAAATTATCTGTTTACGTTCTGCTTGCTTCTTTTTCCTTTGTCACCGAACCTTTTTAATGCGGCCTGGTGCATTACTTTTTAAAACTTGATTATATTGCACGATGGGATTGTTATTACCAATCCAATGTCTTAGAAGGCAATTTTTGGCTAGAAGTACTTCCAAGAAATAAAACGATCTATGTTTAAAGCTATTATCTTCAATGAAAGGACAAGAAACTTTTTTCAGAGAACCGGAATACGGGTCCTGGAAATAAATTCTGCCTACTTCGTTGTGACGGTTGAGGTTTGACCTTTTTTGACGTATCATAAAAAATATAGCGTGTAGGTGGCTTAATGTTTTGAAGTCACCCTATAATTGGTATTTTCTGTGAACTGGCATTAGCCTGTAGGAGCTGAGTAACAACACCACCAACGGAGGAAATCACAAAACAAACTGTTTTTCAGCGTAACGTATGTCCTAATTTGATTCTCTCACGTATTTATTTCGTTTAGCTGATTCCATATTCATCTTTTGGAAATGACAATACTTTTAACCATTTAAGTACAAAATCGTTTAAAAGAACCAATTTGGGGTCAGAGAAGCTACCGAGGGACAGTAATTTTAAGGGCTACAAGTATGTCTTTTGATCGGTGAGATATCACGGCAAATCAGAGACAGACCAACACGGACTCCCAATGTGGTTTTTGTGGTTGCGTCGCATTATCAGAGCCTACAAATTATAGTTTTGCTCTTACAAGCATGTCCTTTAAAGATTTACCGCATTTGTAAGATATGATTGAAGGTTTTTTAAACATTGTTTTCCGGCAGCAGAGGCTGGTTTTCAATGAAACTCCAGTTTTCCATCACGATTTGTTAATTTTTTTTTTTTACCGCAGGGTGGTATATAGAGACAAAAGGCAATATTCTCTCTGCAGTTTTATGCTTTTGCGGTTTAAGAGCCGATTGTCTTGAGTCAAAGGTGACCTCTGACAGGGAACTTTCAATATATTTTTTAGGAATACCCACGTGCTTCGAGGCGTCGTTTTAAGTTTGCAATGCACTCTTCAAACGTTGTTTTTGAAGAGTTTGTGAACGGGCAAGGGCCAATTCGATACAAACACGTTCACGTTCAGCAGATGTTTTACTATTTCCAAACCATATTAGAAGAAAGTAAATTCCTACAAAGAGCGAAAAAATGATAGTTACAATACAGAAAAACTACTTCAAGGCGACTGCAAAATGAAATAAATGAAAAAACGATGAAAACAAAGCTGCTTACCAAATGCTGAGGAAGACAGGGTTGGTGGTCAGGGCCACCGAGGAAGAAACCTACGTATACTTCGACGAATGTTCTGCACACTAATAGCTCCGTAAAAAACTGGCAATAAATAAGGGCGAGGTACTAAACTATAACGAAATTTACATACAACACGTAACAAAGGTGCGTAATTAAGGAAATACCTTAGCGAAAAGAGAAAGAATACACAATAACAAGTAAGTGAGAAAAACGAAAAAACAAAAGAAGAAAAATTTGCCCCAACAGTTTGTTCTAAGCAATCTTATTACTTCGCCTTTGATAAAGCCTCTTTTTAGTCAGTAGATGAATCTCTGGCATGAATATGCCCCTGTCTCTCCTTCCGCATGAGGCATTTATAAGAGGGCATTGTTGAGCTTCATCGAATCAGCGTGGAGCAAAAAGCGTGACGGTTGCTCCTGGGCACACGACATCTGTGCCGTGGATGCTGATCTCTCCGGAAGCTGCATTTCTCGAAAATTATTCGGCGGTTAGCGCTTGGATTTTGCATGGATCTTCGAGTGAATGCCACGAGAAGAAGCGTCAGCCTTTCAGTTTATCTGGTGTTTGATTTGGAAGCCGGGCGATTCTAATTTCTGGGCGAAAATCGGCTTCGAGATGAATCGGTCGAAAACGAGCTTTCCACACTTGTCTCCTTCTTATAACGTATAGTAACAGTCAACGAAAAACCCACTAAAAAACTCAAATTCGCCATTTAAAACCACAGAAACGACAATGCACAACAACTGAGTTAGGTTTGCATTTATTTTGAGTTTTAAGTTAGACATTCCTCGATATAAGTGTGTCACTGATGTTCTTACCACATTTTGACGTCTTCTGTGATCTATTACTGAATCAGACGCACGGTAACATGGAATCTATTTGTTTTATATAATAACGAACAGCCTTTTTTGTTTCAAAACATTTTAACATGACGCGAAAGCCGGCCTTTTACCCCGCCTTTGCACGAAAAAAAAAGCCATTTGACGTGATCTATACATTCAAAATGAAGCAGTTTCATTGGTTGTTATGCGCAGCAAAGAATTGTGATTGGTCGAGAAAAATCACGCCACTGTCAAACCTGACTCGAGCGTCGCTTCTCGAAAACTTACAGCACAAGCAGAATTGAACTGCAAAATCTACAAATCTTGAAGAAAATGCTGGAACAATCAAGTCAGTTTTTGTCATTGGAGCAGCCCTGTGAGTCGAAAAGCTTGGACGTTGCCTTGAAAATTGCAGGAGTTGAAAAAATAGTCTTGATTCGAGTTTTGAATGAAAGGAACGTCAATGCGCAGGTACTAAAACAAGGAATGACCTAAAATGACCTAAAATGACCTAGAATGACCTAAAGTGATATAGAATATACCTAAAATGACCTAAAATGATATCAAAATGAACGTTTGATCTTAACTATAAAGAGTTGCATGTAATAGTAGTTGCCAGGACTAAAGTGGTCGAAGGTGGACGAGTACGTGAAACCAAGGTAAAACGTTTCCGTCAATTTCTTGCATCACAGCCGCGGTTTTGATTGGTGTAAAGTGCCTAGTTTTTCCCCAGCAACGTGGTTTTGATTGGTGAGAAGTTGTCAAATTTCTTCCGAACACGGTTTTGACGGGTAAAAGACAGGTGTGAGGTTTGATTGGCACGAGGGGAAGTTTTATGTCTCGCCCTGCAGCGCGGGTTTGAATGGTGCAGCTGTTTTATACTGACGAGAACTGAGAGTTATCTATTATTCATGTGCTACCCTTGACGTTTTTCGCGGTTTCGTTCCAGGTATGTATTCTTAGAAATGACTACTGGTACTTTTGTCGAAACCTTTTAGACATTACATCTTTGAAGAAATGATAAGGGTGCAGCGTGCAACTATCAAGTTGTGAATTCACGAAGCTTATAAAAGAGTCGCACCAGGCGATCCCCAAGTGTAACTCTAGCTTCTTGAGTGCTTAGCAAATCTCCCAGGAGTATCCATAACTCGATGGTTGGACCGCTCTGCTGCCATTCTTAGCTTTTTTTTATAAGATTGAGTAAATAACATTTTTTTGGTGAATGTCGCTCTGCTTTTTCTTTAACACATGAAGTCAAAAGCGCGCGAGAATGTTCATTCAAAGTGTGACAAAGCGACACAACAAACTTTTTCTTGGATCGCGGTGAGTCCGATGTTAAATTTACGTTTTCTTGATCTCAGGCAAACAAACAAATTCAAACTGCTCAGTTTACGTAGCTATCAAGCGAACAACAAACGAAAATTACTGCAGGTAAAAGCGTTTCTCAAAAGTTAGCAAAATTTGGATCGAGGACGGACTTTTAGTGGTTGCGCTCTCTTTTCTTTCATTGCCTCTGCGGCAAAAAAAAGAACAATATGGAACTCCTACTCCTCTAAGGCTGAACTTGAGCACATGAATAAATAGCTTTTAAAAATGATTTCTCTCTTTATTTGTTAAAACAAAAAAACTGAGGCTTAAAGGAAAATGTTAGAACTGTAAGCTTATATTTGTGCACGCTGCCGAGTCGTTCCTAAAAGGGGCTGAAAAAAACTGAAAACCGGGCCTACTGAAATAATTCATCAGAGCCTACCAATATTTGATGCAACTTCCTTTATTATTAAAGCTCAGTAAAAGTATTATCTTTAATGTTTTCGGAACAGAAGAATCATTTCGTATGAAGGGCTTCACTTAAAACAGAATTTTGGTAAAACGGCTGCGCAAGTCTTGCTTGCCAAAAGCATTTAAATGGCTTTCGACGCCAGAAAAGTGTTGAATTTTATTATCACCACATCGCTGAAAAAGTCTCTCTGAAATCTCGGCTCACTATGCATTATTAGCCTTGAAAGGCTGGTACAGATTGGTTGTTTTTAGGTCCGTCTCTGAGTGCCGAGTTGCTTTGTTCAACCAGCTGATTCAAATCCTGTTTGCTTTAATACCGTAAACTAACAAATCTCTTACGGGGAGGCCCGGCGAAAGTCTTGAACTCGAAATTTCGTGGCTCACCGGATTAAAAGGCCCCAGTCAGCCACACATTCGTTTTTGTTTACATACGAGAATTTGGGTATTATTTTTTTTATTCCGAGCATGTCGAAACGAATGAAATCACTTTCAAACTACTAAAGATAAATTAACATACTTCAGGAACACAACCTACAGCACGCAAATAAGATTTCGTTTCACCGTATAATATCAATAATTTCGATGGCAATGTTTCCCATAACTTCGTCTCGGGAAAAATTGAGATTCTCAGGAAACAAAATTCACTGTTCTCCTCGGGAGCAGTCATTAAGTGTTTATTATCGAAGGTCCCCTTTGATCCGTGCTCCACATGAATGTCAGTGCAAATCTTATCATTCAAAAAGATTATTACAAAGATTCCCCATAACTGTTAAAGAAGGAACTGTCCAGATTGCTACAAATCATTCTCATTGCTTTACAGGGTGTTTTCGGTGTTGTGTCAGTTCAATTTATACCAGACCAACATGTTACGCCAACGCGAAGATCCAGAAGGTATATCACTGCATTTAGCTACATTTAGGTTCTAAACTAAGTTAAGCTCCTTCCAATGTGATTGGGAGGGAAACGGTTAAACTGATATTCATGCCCAAAAACCAGTTTTAATAACTCTTACCAGAACCAAAACAGATTTGACTTTCATTTCTGCTTTGTTGCTTGTCTAGAAATCATTAGCATACCTTCAGACGGAAGTGAATCAAGCGACACAGAGCTCCCAAAAATGAGTGCTTTATTGTTGCCGTCATCTAAGGTAACGCTGCTAACGAAAGCACTAGTATAAATGCTTTGTAAGTATCAGTTGCTTGCCTAAGCACCGCAGGTTCTAGTTATATTGAATAAAATTGCAAATACTTCATGGCATGCCAAGATATCGTCCCAATTATGGTTAACGTGGCACTACTGTCACGCAAAAAGCGCAAAGTAGCATGGTTATTTTTTTGTTAATAGAACACATGTACGCAAAATGGCACCAGTAAATGGTTGTTGTCTGATCTTGAATTCTTTTTGCATCGCAAATCGAACCGGCAAAATATTGTACAAGTTCCCGACTTTTAAAATAAATGCCAGCCTCAAGCAACCAGCAATAGCAGAAATTAATCTAACTGTAAACAAACAGCGGCAGTAATTGACTAAGTTTTAACTGCAAGCAGACTGGAGGTCGACTCTTTGGTGGCATAACATAAATTAGATGCCTACAGAATATTTGTTCTAAAAGCGGCCTTTACCATTTAAACTACAGGTGAAGGATGAGAATTTATGTCCAGATGGAGTAAGCAACTTATCGTCAACTGCTGAAGTCAGGTAATGAGCCTTACAATTATCAAAAAAACGAGACACATTGTAAATGTTACTATAACTAAAAGAATCTCGCGCGACTTTGAAGAAATTGAGAAATTGCCTCAAAGTACTTTAAAGCTTGCATTAATTAGAATTTAAACCGTCTGTACTCTTGCTCATGATAAAAATGAGCCAGTCAGCGCGCGAGAAACTGGGCAGTTATTATAAAACTGGTATGTTTAAAACATTGACAAGACAATTTCTTTCTTTAACATCAGAAAAGAGGGGAAGCCTGTCTCTTCTGGTAAAGACGATGCTGATCACCTGACAATCCTAAACATCCTCTTGCAAAACCCAGAGGAGTTACTTCTTGAGCACAAGCCCTCTGCAATACGAGAGAACAAGATCTTTACACTAGATATGCGAGAAATCCCTGTCTCCTCTGCAGAAGCTGATGACAACGGCGCTTACATTTCTAAAGGTAGCGCAAAGCAGTGGTACACGTACAATGAATCGGGTTCCACAACAGTCCATAAGACCGAAAATGGTGCGTGGTATTTGAAAGTCAAGGAAGCCAAAATGTATACACGACGTTACATTCCCGAAAGTGAAGTTTATGAGCTGACCCGCCTTTACCGCACAAGCAAGAGCAATCCTGATTTTTCCCGCACGATTGCCACTATCAGGGCATGCAATGAGCATGAGCCTAAACCACACTACTTAGTGATGTATCGCTGGGGAGGAGAAGACCAGGGGCCTGAAGACTTCGTTTTACCTCGTCACGGGAACGCAACACGGCCCACAACAAATGCGTACTACCGTAAAGATCCAAAGCTACTGAAGGAAATCGATCATATGTTAAAAATGGGGATGTCTACGGATAGAGTTTACAGTACCATTGCGAAGAAAAAAGAAGAAACCGTGAGTCAAACGGTCACCGGCCCTAAAGTGATTGATAACAGAAAGTATGCCTCCAAAAAAGCCTCCGAAAGCAACAACCAACAGGACGTGCGCAGTGAAGCGGAAGTTCTGGTGTCCAGTCTGCACACTATTCCACTGGTAAAGAACAATACGTTAGCGTTAACGTTTTGCCCAATATGTTGAACGATCTGTTCAGATTCTGTGTCCTAGGAAAATGCCATTCTCCGTGTGGACACAACATTTGAACTTGTTGATGGTCTTTGGTTGACCGACACAACATATACGAATGAGGCGCTGATTGATCTGAAAGGAAAGCATCCAGAATTCCCCGGGCCCAGCTTCTGGCACTTCCGCAAGACGCGAGAAAGCTATCGCCGCTTCGCTGGAGAGCTTGTTATACAGAAACCAGAGTTCCTTGGTCTCAAGAAGATTGGTCATGACCTTGAGAAAGCCTTATCCAATGGTTTCACTGATGTTTTCCAAGATGCCAAAACCCTATACTGCACTCAACATATGCAGGAACGAGACGCATTCAAGTTGCATTCTGTTGGATGTAACCAGCGGTCAAAACAACGAATCATGGCAGACATCTACGGTTCCCAAAGTGACGTGCTTCTTCAGAGTGGCCTTGCGGACGCGGAAGATGAAGACGATTTTGATGTCAAACTTGACAGCCTCAAAAGCGTCTGGGAGAAAGCAGCCCCTGGTTTTCACGAGTGGTTCCGGAAAAACAGAGCACAGCAATTCAAAGAGTCCCTGATCATGTCTGCAAGAAAACGCCTCGGTATCGAAGGACGCTTTTATACTAACGGCTTGGAACTCAAGCATAAGCTGCAGAAGAAGAGGCTAAGAGAAGGCGAGATACCAAACGAAGTTGCTTGTGTAAGTGAAGAACTTCAAACGTGGTCAGAGGAATTCTAAATCGAGGAAGCCAGAGCCGTTCGTGGTTTGGGCAAATATCGTCTTGCCCCCGGATACGACCATTACCATGTTGACCCCACTAAGTGGAACCGTTGGAGTCCTGAGAGGCAGAGTCAGCATGTCAACTCCTTTCGTGAATTTGTTCCCAAATCGTACGACTCGTACAAGAAACCCAGTTCAGCTGGCCATAAGACCTCACCGAAGTCTAATAAGAGAAGAGCAGAACTACCGGAGCCTGAGATCTTTGCTGACCGTATTCCTGATGTTAACCCACAGGCCAAGAAAACTGCTGTGTCTCCTTTACGCCCGTCGAAAGTTGGTAGAAGCTCACAGTGGCAGGTAAGCTTGATGAATAACGATTACAATGTACATTTACGCGAGAGATTGAAAGTTCTACAGTTCTTGTCACTATTGTATTGAAATGCTGGACCGTACATACACAAAAATGTGTTACGATATGTTACCATTTCTTTGATACACAACGATGTTTAGAGAAGTTAAATTTTTCTATAGAGTAAGTCAAATCTAACAACTCGTCTAACAACTCATTTTTGCAAGAGTTGTTTGGACTGAGTTCTTTTTTGTGATAAGGGAAAACATGCATCTCTCCTCTCTTCCACAGGTGAATTCGAACCAGTCCAGTTGCTCATCGACTGAAGGGGATATCCTGAACCCCGACAGAATAACTGGCAAACAGTACGATCTTGTACATAGAGATGACACCAAACTCTGTCCCAAATAAGTTACCAGGTGTGAGCAGTGCAGGGTTGCATTTAACACTTCAGATGAAGTCATAATAAAGAGTGTAGGGGTTCGTGAAAGAACCGATAAGGCAGGGAAAACAGTGAAGTATACAGGAAATGTATACCTACACTACCTGACCAATTGCCTAAAAGAATACGACCAAAATTTTGCTTTCAACGCAATTAACGTGCCTTCAAGAACCATAAATCTACTCCCAAAAGGAAGTAGGGAGACCCTTGTAGCCAAGGGACTCCAGGTTCAGCCACCAGAAGCTGGCAATTAAAACTGCATTTTTTGTAGAATTTCAAGTTGAAACAGTTGTTGTCGTTAATTATTGCATTCTTTCTGAATTGTTGTGGTTGCGCAAGAGATATGATTGTAAACTGTAGAGTACTTGAAACGTTTCAAATCTAAAGCTACCAAAGAAGCACGTAGAGAAGAAATGGAGAACTTGTTCAGTGGACTAGTAATTGAAAACCAAAAATAATGTGCTCTAAGTTAATCGTGTAAACTTTTACGAAGATCCTTTTTATTTAATGTAAACAGACACAACATAATTTTTTTTGTGATGAATTGTTGTTGTATTTGTGTGTTACGCTCCTTAACTAAAGCACTTCATAAATATTTTTAACTTCTTGAAGAAAAATAGAAGTAGCCGACTTGGAGCGAACTTTGTTTGCATTCATTATTAATTTGTTTGGATTGGTTCAAGGGTGAAACTTGTTTCGTTAATAAAGCCTGTTTGGTTTGGAAAATAATTTTAGTATAAAAACAGTTGTTTCATGTTAAATGTACGAATTTTGGCGCATTGAAGTCAAAAGTTTCATATTTCTGGAATTCGTATTGATCTTGAGAGGTCGTGACTACGAGCCATCATTGAATGTGTTACTGAAAGGTTTTGATTATTCAAATAAAAATGACGTTTTATTATCTTCATTTGTTGTTGTCCATAGTTCATGTTGTTCATAGCTCCCGAGACCATTTCAGGTAAATTGTAGAGCCTTATAGAAAAAGATATAGGGAGTTTCATAGATATGCTTTAATTGTATCAAAAGAGCATATTTCGTGACGATCAAGGCTCATCCGCTTTGTAGTTAGCCGGTGGACAGACCACGTAGTGGAGTCGGACGAAAACTCAGTATTAGCAAGTGGAGTCAGCCAAGCGTAGCTTGGGTGAAGATTTCGCAAAGCCTTGGCTCGCGCAGCTTTCCGATTTCATTGGGGCTTTATATCACAAGGGAACTATATTCAAAGACTAAGTATATTGCAGTGCATTATTTCCCAACGAAAAAATTACCCTGTGCATGAGGAGTTGTCGAGGGTTTTCATTATGCTGCTGTTCCTCTCAGTTATTTTTACACAGTGTAACAAGTGGTTGAAAACTCTCAAAATCTGCAAAGTCTTTGACGACACCTCGTAGAATTATATGGGGAGGTCAAGAAAATATCAGCAAACTTTGGAAGTCCTCGGAAACCTGCGGTAATGATCTTCCGTGGTCCAGAGGCCAGCAAACTTTCATCAGGAGTTACCTTTGGAATTTCCGTAAACTTTCGCTAGTATTCAAGTCATTCCGTTTCGTTCACATGCACGGCACTTTCGGAGTTTCAGCCTTTAGGAAAGCACTCAGTTCTGATATCAACCTCGTTTCCTAGGTTCTCAAGAGAGAGGATCCTGGGAACGAGGTTGTTTACAATTGAGATCAACCATTTCAGGCATGTGCTATAGATGCAGACTGCGCAGTGAACTTGGTTAATCCTTTGTTATTTCAAAATGGTCGCTCCCAGAGCTCTCGTTTTCCGACCGCTGGTCAAGGGGAATGAAGCTCTGAGAACGAAGCTCACATTGTGGCTTGAAAGCAATCACGGTGATCCCT
>CM042757.1:1609027-1614027 GCA_022496165.2 Catalaphyllia jardinei
CGTTCGTTGATACCGTGAGGATTAAGAGTGCCGATTTGAAAAATAAATTTTTGTTCTAGAGTTTTGCGGCTTTCTGTGCTTCCTTGATGTAGGGAGAGGCCGCAGACTGTCATATGTTGCGTAGAATGATTCGGCAGATTAAAGTGTCTAGCGACCGGTTTAGATGCGTTTTTGTCGTCTTTCTCTATGTCGCGAAGATGTTCTCGAAATCGGTCGCCTAGTCGTGTACCTGTTTCGCCGATATATAACTTTTTGCAAAGGGTGCAAGTTATACAGTAGATGACATTGGCTGAGGTACAGGTAAAATGATCAGTGATCCTAATGGATCGCTTGGGTCCCGACAATTTCTCCACGTTGCAAATGAAAGGACATGTTTTGCATCGTGCGCGTGCACATTTAAAAGTACCGGGTTGTTCACTCGTTTGAAAAGCACTTCTGACTAAAAAGTTATCTATGTTTTTGTCGCGTTTGAATGAAAGTAATGGCGGTTGCGAAAAGATTCTGCCAGTATCGGGATCATTTTGAAGTAATTTAAAGTTTTTTTTAGAATGATGGATTTAACTGCATGGTTGTGAGGGTGAAATGTGAGAGTGAATGGGATTCTACTGTTATTCTCCTTCTGAGACGTTTGTAGTGCTGACTGCCGATCAATTTTTATGTTTTGTTTTTAAACCCCGCTTGTATAAAGTAGCTTACATGTATATCTTTTAAACGATGAATCCAATTCTATTCAATATGCACTCACATTAAGGCACCAACAGCCAGAAAAATACCGAACACAAACTTTAACCCTCGCGCATTAGGTAATGAAATGATTCTCTTCATTATTCGACACATTGATGACTGTAGTTAAAAAAGGTTGTGTTTGGCCTGGATGCTAACCACATTTTTTTCTGTTTGCCTCACAGTTGTCTTTCTAGGTCCTGGAAGAGGTCTTAACCAATCGTCGTAATCGCGATCTGATGGACTTGTTGACCCTGTTCACCCTGTTGACCGATTCACATGCTCATAGTTATACAGACCAATTTCAATCAGCTTTTTCAGTACTCAGTCTTCCGTTGGAACAATGTGGAGATTGCACCAGTTAATGGGAATGGATTGAAGTTTGGTATAAGGCAAAGTCTTTTTTTGGTTGAAGCGAATTTTGTAAAGGTTGGCTAATGCAAAATTGCTCTATGGACAGTAAAAGAGCAACAACAAAAACCTTTGCGTTTGATTTTGAGTAAACGAAAATCAATCTAAGTTATAAGTTTTGCTTCATAAGGAGAGATATAGTGACAGTTCTTCACTGCACTAATGAACTGCTTCAAATGATACCAAAGTATCTGAGAAGATAAGTTTAGTTTGCTCTCTTTTTAGAGATTTTGAGAAAGAAAGTTATTTGTTAAGGTCGGCACACACGACGGGACTAGTCCCTTCGACTAGTCCCTGCGACTGGTCCCTGCGACTAGTCGCATCGTGTGAACTTGCCTGATTTTTGCTTCAAAATTTAGTCGCAGGGACCAACTTTAGTCCCTGCGACTAGTCCCACGAATTCAAACCAGTTTGAATTTTTGGGACAAGTCCCTGCAACTTGTTGCAGAAAACGCTTCGTGTGAACTGTTCGTGGTATTAGTCCCTGCGACCAGTCCCTTCGTGTGAACTCTTCAGAAGACTAGTTGCAGGGACTAGTCGCAGGGGCTAGTCCCCTCGTGTATACCGACCTTAAGATAATTTTTTCCATAGAAACATTTTTTTATGTCAAGCGCTTTTTCCGGATACAGTTGTTCACAAGTATTTCAAATAGCTAAAAGGCCAAGTCCTGGACTGTTACTAACACCTTAGTTATCCAAGCAAGTTAACGTTTTTCCATTAGTTCGAAAGATATCATTTCAAGAAGTATTAAATATGGCGAATTTTAATAAAATGCTACCAGAACAACTGGATAAAAATGACTATTTTGGGTGAATTCATTTCAAACCTCTGTGTATGTGAATCATTTTTGTTTTCATATTCACTATTAACAAGCAATAAAGTCTCTTAAGAAAACGAAAGAAACATAGCATCTTCTCAGTTTGAAAGAAGCTCTTTGTTGAAGTTCGATAAATATCTCTAACTGCCGATTTAAGCGTGAATTTTCAAAGTGTCAAGCACATGCCTATTTTATAATATGTCCAAGCTCGAATATTTCGTCAACTTGCAAACGAACATAATTTTTGGAATCGCTCAAAATTTCTAAAAAAAAATTCAAAGACCCTGAAAAAGTTTGAAAGAATCTTTCAGCGGAAATTCTGTGAAAATTTCAGACTGCCGGGCATTTAGTCCATTTAAGACCTTGCCCGGCTGCCGGGCATTTAGTCTCAGCGAAAGACTAAAATTAAAACCTTTGAGTTTTCACCTTCATCAGGTAAAAGTCATGTTCAAACATATATTTGCTGGCTTGTCTTCAGCTCGGTAGATTCACTAGACTGCTTTGTTTTTAAAATAGAACACTGGGTTTTTTTTCAGAATTGATGCGTGAGGCCCTGTTGGGGGGTGGGGGTGGGGGTGGGGGTGGGGGTTGGGGTAGTCATCCCTTATCCGTAAAATTCCGGGGGCAGTTATCCCTTATCCATAAAATTACCTAGAGTGTTATCCCCAAAACCACTTATGTGTGGAATTTGACAATTGGTGTCAATTTTAAAGTGCAAAGCGACCAGTTAATAGTGCATAATTATACGAAAACTCTACAGTTTTATAAGACGTTAGCTAAAAATATTCCACTCTTTGTAACTTATTACTTGCCTTCCTCAGAGTCCTGGGAGAGTGCCAAACAATCCTGGTATAGACACTTATAAATCGCTTGGTTACGTACTTTGTAGCATAATCAACTCTCACAACACAACTGAGTTTACCTCCTCCTCCTCCCGGCTCCTCCTCGTTGTAAGAGTCACATTGTAAGCACCAGTCATGAGTTTCAGGTTTATTTTCTCTTCTGTGTGATTCTGCTCGCCGCACTTGGAAAGTCATTTACAATTTTATTTTCGAGTTTTTCAAGCAAAAGTCGGAAAAAGTTTCTCGTTAGGTTTGTAAGTGCCATATCATTCGTCTTGCACTTGAATGCCAAAAACAAACTACATACACATGTGCATTTGCTTGGAGAACCGTTAAATTCACTCAATCCTCTGCACGCCATCATTGATAATGGTGTGGTAACTGGCTTTCGCATTTGTACTGAATGTCAGTGACCATTAGTAGAAGACAAAGTCGGAATTTTTGTTTCTAGCTGATCGCCTTCCTGATCTAGTTAAAACTTGCGGAGTGTCATCCTCTGGTTGAATCTCATCGTCCTTTGCTGCTTCTTCCTCTGTAGCCTCAGTAAGGGTCCTAGTGTCACCACTGTGGAGGGACTCCACTAGAAGACAGTATAATAAACATCATCGTCAAGAACAATCTTCATTTTCTTGTAGTCGGCAACAGAGCTTAAAATACTGGCTGTCTTAAGTTGACTAGATATAGTTGTTTCGACAATTGAAAGGGCAATAGAGGATCTTGTGGAAAATTAGTAGCCTTCACTGCAGGGTTCTAATCAGCGTACATGTTCTCATCGAGTCTGGCCAGATAAAAAGGTGATGGCTGTATTGGAGGCTGACTTCCTCACACAAACAATGGCACCTTAACGAATTAAGACCTTTGCACACACCATCCGGACCTCGAAGAATCCTGTCAATTGTTTGTTGACCAGCCTCTTGTCTTACTTCTACTTCACAGTTCTCAATGACCTCGTTTACTTCTTTGATACTGGCGATAGCTTCCGTTGGACGAAACTTTTTCTTTTGGTCTTTCTCCTCCTGTACATCGAAGGTGTTCAGGAACTTTTGAAGGTTTTCTAAGAACGCCAAGAGGCTACCTGGCTCAGTAATCATTCTCAACTTATCAACAGCTGTACCACAAAAGAATACAGTGTTAAGTTCTATACACCCTTACGTTGGTTGATACAAATCAGCTTTACTACCATCTGTTTGCCCTTGAATCCCTGTTCCTGTCAGGCATTGAATGGCATCTTCTGTCAAGGAAAATGTTTTCACAGTCTTTGAATAAACGTCAGTGAAAACAAGGCACGCTTGATTTTCAAGGAAAATGACTCCATGGACTTGCCTGCAATCATCAGTGTTGTATGTCAGTCCTCTGTCAGTCAGTCCTCTCATTTCAGGTACATGTATCACCTACGAGCCCACTGGCATTGCAGACAGGTTGCTTGTAACAATATTTTCCTCCATTCTCCATGCAAGATGAAGCAACTTGGAGCTTATTCTGTGCTAGTACGATCTCGAAAACCTGTGTGTGACAACCAATACTTACGAGGGGAGAAGCACTGAATGAGCCATTACTGTTCGTTACCAGCCGCCGGTAATGCAAATCCTTGGCAAAAGTGACCGAAATCAAAGTTATTTTTTGTTATTTCTAAAGCTATCTTTGTTATCCCTTATCCCTATAAGTATTTCGTCAGTTGTCCCTTATCCCTAAAATTATTTTGCCGATCATCCCTTATTCTTATAACCCCTAACAGGGCCTCATGCGTGACATCGGCATTGTTTCTGGGTAACAGGTATGTTTCGTACACGGTTTCAAATACCGATTCGTGTTATGCTTTGGAGTTCTGAGTAACCAATATGTCAAGAGAAGTGCCTATGCGAATGTTTTCAAGTTGAAAGGAGAGAAGAAACGTTTTTAGAGAGCCAAAGTAAACTTCTGATGTTTCCCCTGGTATCCGACCGCATGTTGGAGTCCCTCAGAGGGGCTCGAACATGGCATCTCCATACTAAACACTATGCAAAGTCATTTGCATATGAATATTCTGGCGTGGTCAAGGCCATTAGTGACATTCTTTACGGGAAAGGTGTTTCCCTTGAGACTAGCAAGCCCCCTCATTGGTGGCTCGGTTGCATAAAAGGAAAAGGACGCTCTGGCATAAGTTGTTGAGCACGAAATCGAAATCAGTCGACTCGGAACCCACACGCCCACCCCTTTTAGTTGATTTT
>CM042757.1:1629027-1658055 GCA_022496165.2 Catalaphyllia jardinei
CCCACAATTAAATCATGTTTTAGAGCTTCAAACTTGGCTGAATTTTCACACTTTTGTTTGCCTCGTGGCTGGAGAGTGCCTGTGCAGAAATAGGTTTCGGTCTTGGAAAGCATCACGGAAAGCGCCGTTTGTTGATTTATATTGCTCCGAATGTTGATCTAAATGGCTGTGCTGTTTAGAATGCCAAGTTTTATGGGTTTAATGCATGCGGCTACCAGAAGTTGGTCAATTTTATGCATAGACACTTTCATGATTTATTTCAGCTTCATGAATCCATCATCCTCGTGGAAAAGAAGCCACATAGCTACTGGCTCGACGCCCAATAAACCATCAGAAAAGAAACAGAGGAATGGGAATTGTGAAGCCAGAAAACCTCTGGATTTTTCCTCTGAAAATGTTGAAAATTCAGAGCAGACAGTTAATGTAAAATCTCCCTTTTGCGATCCACGATACAAGGTGACTGTACAAGTGTTATTGTCTTCAATTCAAAACCAACAACCAGTATTGAAAAATCAGTGTAATTTGCTTTTGCACACATAATCATACATTTTACTATTTTTCATATCTTAACTGGGATAATCCTCCAAATATTTTAAAGTAATTTTCTCATATTAAATTTTTAAACTGTTTTTTGTCCAAAAGGTGATCAGCTCTGGTATTCAGAAATCGCCAAATCAAAAATCCCTCAACTCCATTATCAAGTCTCCTGTTTGGATACATAACTGGTCATATGAAGACGAAAGGGCACTTGTTGAGTTCATTGGTCTGGCCAAGATGGACCCAAAATATGGAATTGTACTCACAATACAGTGGCCAGCCTTCAGAGCAAATCACCATTTCTGGAGAGACACTGCTCTTCACATCTGGGAAAGCACGTCATCAAGTGTGGTTCTGACAAGTGAGTGTAATGACTGATCAAAGATACTTGTGATGTTGTTTATTGTATTCTATATAATGTACATGTATGACTAATTTTATTGCACGCTAACTTTCGAATGTGTGCATATTGCAAGATTCAATGACATATAATAGGAAAGATGAAAGAAACAATGACAAAAAATAGACCTTCAGCTCATTTTTCCTGTGAGCTTGAGAGGGTTTGTGGTACTATAATATTATTTAATACAATATGTAGGTTGTGCACTGAAAGGTCTCATTGATGTTTTAAATGTTGAATTTTCCAGATACCAGGATAGGAGCTAGAGTGTTTAACTGCCTCAAGGTGAAGTTTCCCACCTTAGACTCTGCTGAGGAATCGTTTTTTTCTCCCAGCAAGGAATCAAACTACCATCCGCCAGAGAATCCATTGACCAGTTGTCAACCTGCCACCTAACCCACATTAAGCAGTTAATGACTGGCCCCAGTTGAAAACTCACTGTTTCTGCGCGAGGCCAGTCTTGAAATGTTTTGTTACACCTCCCAACTCAAAATTAGAAAAAAAAAACTGTGAAAAAGGGTGTGCTTGACACCAGCCAGGGTTTTGAGAAGCACAACCTGATCATTTGATAGTCGAAAGTTCAAGTTATTGTTTTCCAAGGGAGATTTGTTTGCCCTAGGGATTTAGTGAGTTGTCACCCATGATGAGTGACACCTCCAATCGGAAAACAAATTCGATTTGGGAGGTGTAAATTTAATATTTTATTTTTAAGTAACAATACATCAGAAATAGCAAACCCGAGGATGGGACCTCTGAGTAGATGTGGGTAAACTGGTGTATTCCTATAGAATCAATATTTCCTACATGGGATCTAAAATTTGTATCAAAATTCACAAATTTGGCAAATGAGTTTCTTACATCTCAATTATTTTACAGCTCAAGTGAGTGGTAAAATTGAAAGTCTTAAGATAAAAGATCTGACAACAATCAAGCCCCTCCTCTGGGTTTGAAACTGAAGGGCACATTTGTCAGTTGTGGTACAGTTCTGTATGTACTAAATAAAATGTGTCTGAAATGTCCCATTGAGATTTATCAACTGTTAGAGAATTGTTGAAACAGGATACAGGGTAATCAACAACAAACCTTTAGTTTAGCAAAGAGATATAGGTTTTATCAAAAATACTTATTAATAAATGATAATAAGAAGTAATTTATATGAATTGTTCTCTATTAACAGACAAAAATATTAATGGTTAAAATACTGGCACTCTTCATGATACCAACCATCCTCGATGTCCCAGAAGAAAATACCTCAAATTTTCCTCATATTATACTAGTCATGAATTGACAGTCATCGTAGCCGGCTATAAACAAAAACAATTATTCACAGAAGGTGAATGTTGTTCATTAATGTAGGCACAAAGTGAAGAGTATATCACCATTATTGAATGACACAACTATTATTGAATGACCCTATGGAAAATGACTGTTCTTGGAGTATAATAACTGGCATGATTGTCAGAGCAACTACTGGTCATTTCATTTCATTTTTTTTCTTTAGAAACATCACAAAATCGTGTGATGGCAATTTTGAAAATTAGCGGTTCACTTTTTAGGGTGGTTATAGCAACATATTTGTTAGCCCTTGACATATGACGGGGGCATAAAATAATCAATAAAATCGAGTAAAAATAAATCTGCAAGTAATGCGTAATTCCAGAAATACATCCATACCTCCCCCACGGAAGGGATTTTTTCAAAGACTGCCCCACCCCTCTGGAAATTTCAATTGAGCTTAATACATTTCTTTAAACTTCTTGGCCTTACAGAACCCCCCAGGAAATTGCAATCCCTTATGTGGTGGAATCTCGATATTTTCTGGAAGTGCACAGTAAAACATATCCAGTGCACTGCATGCAACAGTTAATAATTAACACTTAATGACTGGTCTCCCGAGAATCTCAATGTAAAAGATCAGTCATTAAGTGATTTGTTACATAGCTAAACAAAACAAAAGCAAATTTGAAAAATGCACTGGGATTCCAGCGAAAACATCAGGCCACCTCCGATCACGTGCAACAGCGGTCAACATTTCGCGGGTAACAGTGAACTGTTTCCCGTTTGACGTCATAGTGTTCGCAATGTTGCCCCCTCACGGCATTTGGCGGGAAACAGTTTCATTGTTGGATGTGACCATGAACTAGCCAATGAGTGGGTGCGCTGTAGCAGTAAAAACGCCAGCTATATAACAATGCTAATTAAAACTCCTACTCTAAATTGCTATTGTACTGATTGCTTTGATCATCTTTCCCCCACAGTCCCCTTTTAACAATATTAATGCAGGCATCAAAACTAAATTTAATCTGCCACATAATCCACTCTCTTTTGACATAGAGCAAGGACACTGTCTTGATTTCACTGGCATTCATAGCTCTCCTTAGTTTAGGAATTTTCCTAACATCACAGTAACCAATGATATGCCATTCATTGTTAAAATAAACCTCGAATTTGATCGCATTTTTGTCCTGGATATTGTCTGGTTCGAACTCAACATGTGCAGTAATAGCTTGGTTTTGCCTTTTGGCATTGTCACACTTCAGTAATGAACCCTTTAAAAATTTCCGCATTTAAATCATCGTTCGATTCACAGTCCTGATCATCTTCCTCCTCATTGCTATTACAAGCATCCTCGTCTTGAACATTTAAGGTCCCGATGTCTGGTGGTTCAGGTGCACTTTCTATGGGATTTTTAATGCGGAGAAACGAAACCAAACATTTCATAGGATAATTTGGTTTTATCAACTGAGTTGATAATGTGAATTAGCCACCGTAAAGAGATTCAGGAGCTAATTCACATTATCAACTCAGTTGATAAAACCAAATTATCTTGTAATACTCCCACCGACGCAGCACCATAGTTTCTTTAGGAACTTACCCCCTTCAAACATTTCATAGTTTTCGAGAAATTGCTGCAGTTACATTCAGCTTTCTCCAGATCAACCAGATGGTAACAAGCATCAATGTCTGCAAAGCTTACTACTTTAAATGGATTCACGTCGTTCAGAAGTTTAAGGGAAAATGCTTAAACCGGTACAATGAAAGTTTGCCGATCACTCGTATTGTCCTCTTTTGCCAATTACATAAAGCGAAAGTCGTGGATATTGAAGTTATTAACTTCACTTTTGCTGGTCATTTAGAAAGGTTTGTAGACCTGGCAGAGAAAGCATTGATGAAAAGATTTAACAGTTTCATGTTTGACAGCAAATACAAAGTACGTACACACAGTTCTTGGCTTTTGTCATTCCCATTTTTCAAGGTCGAAGAAATTGACGTTTGACAGGTACAATGTGCTTTTTTTAACTGTGCTTCTTAAACATTGCCTTAAAACTCTTTCAAATCTAGAACGACGGGTACAACGTTTTCTGTTTCTCGCCTAGCTTGGCGAGAAACACAAATTTTCTGGTCACCGTAGTGACTTTTCTTTTCAATACGTTTTACCTGAACATGCACATGCCTTAGTTATGAGACAATGTGCAGTCACGTTTTCGATTCGATATATATATAATCAGTCGAAAACTTGATAGTAAATTTCCCAAGTGATTTTATCACATTCAAAACTTTTCGTCTGTATTAACAACATATAAGTTCAAGTTTAAGTCTTTTCCTCGGTAATGAAAACAATGAGTTCCAGTTTAATGGACTCGCAGCACGAAATGCAAATTCAATACACCGACAAATACACATTTAACTCGATCTGAATAATCGGAAAGATTGAAACTTTTATCACGGATTAGCTTCAATTCTGGCGATAGAACCGATCTTGCGAAACAAGTTTCTTTTCAACTTGCTTGCAAGTGTGTAAAGGCCTGTTTGCACAGGTGATTTTTGTTGCGGCAACTCAATGCAATTTTTGTTGCGCCAAAGTTTGGCATTTCACCGACTGGTGCAATGCAATAATGTTACACAAGAGTTCCGGCGCTAACGTCTTGGCATTCGCATACATGTAACTTCTTTTCTTCATAACTCCAATTCCATTAAAGTTCTTCGCTTGTAATGACAGTGTTGAATCTAGCGAAGAACGTTTCAATTTAAGACCTCTTCATGCTGTATTAGCAGGAACTTCTCGAAGCAAACTTTGCAACTACTGCGTCTCGAAAAATTAATTGTTCTCTCGCAAGCCAGTTTATTGTAATTTATTCCAAAATATATGCTTCACTGATTCTCAAGAGATGAGACTCTTGAAAGGATAGTCAGGGTTTTCCCTTGCACGTCCGAGATGCACTGTTTGGTTGACAAATGCTAAAGGGATGCAAAACAACAAGGGGAATGGGTCCTTTTGGACGCACATGGTTTAGGATGGTAGTTTACTTTTGACTTTATTTAAACCTGAATAGATCTGGAAAAAATTCTTTTGGGAATAAAATTAGAATTTGGAATCTGCAAGGGTGTGCTCTGGCAGCGCCAGACTTTCATCTTCGGGTGACAAGAAAAACATATCTAGTCGCCCGGCCGCGCAACCTCCTTTTGGAGATTTAACTTTGAGATAAAAACAGTCTGACAATAATTTGCCTTTCCCTTTTTGATTTCTTGTGTTGTATTGAAGTTTGCAAGGCGAGATGGCTCAATTTGGAATGTTAAAATTTATTTGTCAAATCAAAACATTGGCCGTTTGAAGGCTTCGATGCATACGTTTTTAACATGCCTTAAGTGATACCGTGGACAGCAGTTTCCTTGTATACTTTGTATATGTATAGCATCAACAAAACGTCTTCTTAGTTAATGTGCATGACTAAAGTTCTCTACATATATCAACCATTTTTCACTTTAAGTGTAAATTTTATATGTTGTTGTGGACTTTAACAACAATATTACAAAAATTTACATGCATGTGAACCTTTTATCTTTGGCATCTGCAAATAGGATAAATGCCCTAGAAACAATGCCAGACATTTTATTTGTGTTTAATCGGTTGTCAGATATTAATTAATTATGTTATTAGATGATTACAATTATTTACTCAATTATTTTTCTTTTGTTTGGGCTACCGAGCTTGACTTCTTGGTACCCTAGCCTACCAGGTTGGGTGTCCGAAGGGCTCCCTAGGATAAATGCCCTAGAAACAATGCCAGACATTTTATTTGTGTTTAATCGATTATCAGATATTAATTAATTATGTTACTCTAGATAATTACAATTAATTACCCAAGTAATTAATTCTTGGTTTTTTTTTTGTTTGGGCTACTGAGCTTGACTTCTGGGTACCCTAGCCTACAAGGTTGGGTGTCCAAAGGGCTCTCTAGAATTTTTTGTTAGAACACAGCCTTGATCTTTGTTCTTGTTCTTTGTTTTGTACTAACGGTGGGACCCCCACTTTTTACATTTGGACCCTCATCTTAGGTTGAAGGAGTCCAAGGGAATCCCACAGGATAAATTGTAGGCAAAACTCTGGATAGTTATGATAGAAATGTTGAAATATTCAAGTAACGAGTCAGGAAAAAAAACATCTACAGCTGCAGACACACTGTTTGTCAAATTAATTAGTAAACAACCAAGGCAAAATATTTATACAATAATTTAATCAATTGTTTTGCCTTCTGGTAGCAAAACCTGTAGAAATGCTGTTATGTTAACATAAATGTAGCCTGTGTGTTAACTTGTCACTTCCTTTAGTTCTCTTCTCTATTGCATAAGATAGTTGAAGCATGCAGACAAAATTAACTTGATATAAATTTAGTTGTCTATTGGTGACAGCACTTACAGCTTTTAAACATGAATGAGTACTGCTTAATAGGAATGGCTCTCTTGACATTGTAACACATTTCAAAAGTGTGATGTTATTTTAGTCCATTTCATGCAAAGTTGCAGACAGAACTTATTGGGCACCAGTGGCTGTAGCTGTTGAGGAGGATGGAACAGGTTTCAGATGGTGGTCAGGCTATGGTCCTGTGCTATATGTATACAAACCCTATCTCTATAGCTCTACTTAAAACTTTTCTAGCAGATCTCTCTCTATTTCAAGATTTATAAAAAATGGTAAGAGTATCTACTGCTTTCTTTGAAAAAGATTGCAATGAAGTGAGGGAGTAATATAACGGTTCTTAGGCTATGGGTCTTATTTGAATAGAGAGATAGCGATGATGTGAATGTGGTTGTGAAGCGTAGCCTGGTGTGCTTGAAAAAGGCAACAAAAAATTCGCCTTCTTGTAGACATGCACTTCTGCAAAGAAAAGAGAGAGAACTTGTGTAGGTTGTAGTGACTTGCTGGTATGAAAGATGGAATAGCTGTTAGCCTGCAATGGCTGCCAGACTAATTTACTGTGGAGCCTCTCTACTGGCCAAGCATGAAATTTAAGGCTCTTTGGTTTGTTTTGGACAGTTGGAAAATTCATTGGTTTGAAGAAACTCACAAGGTCTCCAAAACTTCAATCTCTCAATATTTTTGCTCTGCCATTGACAATTCTAAAGTAAAGTAAAGTTTACTCCATTCGTAAAGGCTGTCCTTTAAATAAGCAACATAGCTTCCTGGACTGCCTTCTTGCATGATTATTTTTTGTAACTAGTATAATTATAATTTATAAAGGCAAATAAAATGAACTGAACTGAACTGAATGCCAACTCATGCTTGCGGGCCAATTTCTCACGCCAAATTGAAAAATGTGAAAAATGTGTGTTGTCACAATTTCCAAAAGTATGTTAACTCAGACCCATGTAAGGAACGAAAACCATGTGTAAAATGAATAAATGACAAAACCTTCCTCGCGATCTCTGATTTTTGAAGTGAAAAGAGTGGGGTCGCTTTTGTACTTCAGACGTCTTTGGAAGACTTTGGATGTCTTTGGAAGACTTTGGACTTCTTTGTAATTTGTCAAGGACTTAGAAAACCAACACTGGGAAAAAATTGTGGTTCGCTTTCAGACCCAACAACCTTTCTTACATACACTAAATCTACAGCTTATGATGGTAATGTGAATAACGAATAGATTGGCATTTATTACCTGAAGCATAGGGGCTACACTGCATTGTGCAGAAGTGTCTGTATCCCACTGACTGTAATGACATTTCAGCAATGTGGTGTTTGGCAAAGGAGTGCCTTATTCTTCTATTAATTTTGTATTGGTTTTCAGGATAACAATGTGTGTTTGGCTTCTGGATACTATGCTTTGCCAAAGGGGAGGCCATGACTTTGTATGGCACTGTATTTATTTGCCGTGCACCTGTATATTTAAAGGCCATTACCTTATTAGCCACAACCTGGGGAGCGTGTGAGTGGAAGTTTTCAACTCCACACCACAACCACTCTCTGGATATGAGGCTTAAAATGTGACTACTGCTCACAGAGATGATTCCAAACCTTATGTTGTGCCTACATGATAGTGGTATTAAGTGTACACGCAGAGCAAAATGCATGTTTAGTTGCTCGGATGGCATCCACTTAAGTTCCTGTGAAGCTACTGGATCAAATTTGAAGTTCTGGAAGAAGTTGCTGAGCTCCCATTGGTCAGCATCTGTCTTTCTAGGAGGACTGAAATATGATATTGCTTGATTAAGAGGCACATTCCTTGTGGGCTACTGTGTCTATTTTATCAACCCCTACCCCCCCAAAAAAAAAATTGGAAAAAGAAATTTTGAAAACTCAAGTAAAGCAAACTTTTTTTCCCAAGAGGCTGATATGAAAAAGAAACATATTTTAGCCCTTTAGTTTCAATTCTGTGTATTCTCTTATGTTCTCATAAACTGTTTGTAAAAATGTTGCACAACAACATTTAAAATATAGATGCAGTTTTGCAAAACTTTGAAATCCGTATTTTACCAACTTCGAGTTGACAATTAACCAGGGTAAGGAATACAAATTAAAAGGGAAATAGGACTGGAAATTTAAGCTTTGTTGAACAACTGCCTTAATTAATGGAGAAGAATGGTGTAGATGCTGTTTTAAAGCTTAGCCCAGTGTTGTTCAAAAAGGTAATGGGAAACCTTTCAGCTGCCCTGTGGACAGGCACTTGTAGAAAAGGCACAGACAGAATTTGTTTCGGTTTGAGGAAAAGAGAGGCTCGGTTTGTTTGGGAGTGTTGGACAATGGAGTGAATTGTTTGGGAGTGTCGGACAATTCATTGGTTTGTTTGAGAGTGTTGGACAATAAGTTGGTTTGAAAAAATGCATGAGTTCTAGAATAGTTATTTATGCTTGATCCACACCAAAGTTATAATTAGCATCAGCAAATCTGCCCTATTTGATAGTTATAAAGACAGCTGAGCATATCTTTATCTGTAAAAATAATTGAAAGTGAGTGAGTCGCATGCGCATTAAGTCACGTCTGTAGTAAGTCGTGTTGTGAAGGGTAGCCTGGTGCAGTTGAGAAAACCAACAGGGAGTCAGACTCCCTGTGGACAAGCACTTGTGGAAAAGGGCAAAGGCGGAACTCATTTAGGCTCCAGTCACTTGTGGATGTTGGGCCATAGTCCTGTGAAGCGTCCCTACAGGCCTGGAAAGAAAAGAGCTTTAGTTTGTTTGGGAGTGTCGTGCAGTTCAGTGGTTTGTTTGGGCATGTTCAACAATTCTTTGGTTTGAAGAAACGCATGACTTCTGAAATGCTTATGTTTTTATTTTTGAATTTATTATGCCATGGGTTTCAGGACTGTTTGTTCTAAAGGAATTTGAGATTGCACATCAAAATCTTGGATGAAAGCCTTCCATAAAAAAGTCAATAATGCTGGTCAAGTAAATCATAAAATTATACCTTTTAAACTACCCATTATGGTGAATTAACCAGCAGATAAACAATATCATGACATTGCCTCAAATATCAAATTATTTTTGGAAGTTATGTTTTAAAGGTGATAATTTTTTGTAACTGAAACTTATCAATGGATTGATACGTACATGTATGTCATAACAGGAGATTAATGCCAAGTTATAATCAAGTACTAATAACTTGTGGCATGAAGTTGTGCATGTTGCATTTAAGCATATACAGAGCTCCTTTAAACATTCCCTCATAGGATTTGCAAATATATGCGTGTAGTGCAAACCATCGTTCCTTAGGAAAAGTAATTCCTTTATGTTATTGCGTTCTACAAAGAATGCCTTCATAATACTGTTGCAATCAAGAATTTTGGACTATCTATTCATGGACACTAATTTGCCCCTCCCGTAAAAATTATTCAGGGATGAAATTTATTCAGGGCGCATGATGTAAATTTCATCGACCATGTGCTTTTTAGAGGTCTACAGTAGTTTCATTTTGTCTTGCATCTTGGTGTGCTTCCTTGTGGAGTTTGACTTTCTCTTTGCATTTGGTGTACTTTCTTGTCGAATTCTGGACTCTGCTTCCTTGTTTTTTATATGTTCACAAACACGATCACCTAGGCTTTGGGTTTTTAAGCTTGGAAACTACTGTATTTGATTGCATTTGTTGATTTAGTTCCAATTGCAACAGAAAAGGCCAGTTTTATCCAGTTTGGAATCAGTATTTGTTTACTATGATGGCAAGAAAAAAGTTAAACAGGAATTTGTTTTCTTCCCTTTAAAGTCTAAAAAACAAAACCACTGACTGGATTTTTCTGAGCCATGTATTTCACTTGAAGCATTTTATGGACAGAGCATTCCAAGGGAGAAAGGGACAAGCAGGCTATAGTCCTTATTAAAGCACCAACCCATGAAATGAACCAAGGCCAGACCACAACACCGGGAACTCCATGTCCTACTCTTTATGAAAAGTGGGTTCTTTAATGTTGAATGCTAGCCATGTTACACTGAAGGTACAGGAGACTGGCCCTACAGTTTATAGTTAAATTGATGCTGTGTAGCACTTGCAACTACTGTGTAACGAAAGTTGTTAAAAAAGTGCTAATGTTCCTATAATGATAGGAAACAAGACGTTTCCGGAATAACCCCTTCGTCAGTCGATAAAAATTAAACGTTATGGTTCACGAGCAAAACTGTTAACGTACGCGCATGCTATGGCGTTGATGCATCTGAGAAATACTGCGTGCGCATGTTGTCTCTATTTTAAAAAAGAATTAAAGAAACTTGAAATCAATGTTCAAGCCCCCAGGGGCTACTGTGCCCAGCTGGAACATCAGCCGTCTTTCCTCGCGTTGTCGTGTTGGCACTCCTCCTTTAACTTGCCTTACCACAGACACTCCCATGTCATGGACTTGGTTGTGGTCAGGTAGATTGAAGTGTTTGGCCCCAGGGAACCCACCTCCCTGGTAGCAGGGGCTCTGTTTGAAGCCCTCCACTGAATGAAGGTGTTCCCCGAAACAATCTGAAAGCCTTCAACCGGTTTCGCCAATGTACAGCTTGTGACAGCGCTGGCACGTGATAACTTAGATCACACCAGCTGCAGTACAGTCAACCCGTCCCTTTAGCCCAACATCTCCGTTGGGATTGGTGACCGTTGCTGTCCTTCCTGTAAAGTTGCATGTGCGGCACCGGGGTCTATGGCAAGGAAAGGTTCCCACTGGTCTTCTTGCTGTCACCATGTAAGGAGATGAAGACAAAAATGGGTCAAACTGGCTGTGGTTTTCTGTTGCAAATTCTTTTGCTGTTGATCAGTAAAATCCTGTTTATACATCAGCAGTTTTCTTGCAAGGATTTTGCCGTGGTGAGTCGCAGGACCCCCTGTGCAGAAAAATAGAAGCCCTGTAAGAATGTAAGAGAGAGACGAAAGCTGAAAGCTACTTGTGGTCCTTGACAGATGTAGAAAAAATCTTTTGTGTTTTCTCAGACTTCCATTTGTTCAAAGCATGGTCAAATCTCTTGCAAAGATAGACCTTCTACTGAAATTACCATCAGTTTGTTCAACCTTTCTGGTAGAAGTCTATTTCCCTTACAGTATTTCAGGTTGTTTTGGAGGCTAAAACCCCTTTAGCAGTCTGCAGTATGAATGGGCAAAGTCAATGCCACAGCAGCAAGTTTAAGAACATTAGAAAATGAATCCTTGTGAAACTTGTAAATGATGCTCCAGAGTCCACATGTTGTCACAGGGATATTTCTTCTTGAAGAACAAGGTGCTTGAGAAGTGACCATTCATTCCTTGCTGCCTCAGAATGAAGAAAGCTTCGTTCACCATTGGCAGAATTATTATCAAAATGGGGTAGCCAGACCTCCAGTTTTGATTTCTTCAGGTCTGGAGATTGCTGCTTGGTACATATGATAAAGGCCTCATTGTCAGCACACTACAAGCAGTTATCAGGTTGAGCTTCCTTTGGGAGGCTTTTGTTCAAGTTATTAATCAGCTTAACAAGAAATTCCTCTTTGACTTTTTGGAGTCTTTTCCTTGACTGTGAGGTTGCTGACAGCTCGTGAGATTTCCATTGGCAGGTGTCAAAAAGAGCCATGTATATTTGGTAATTTAAGAATGTTTCTTCCCTAAATTGTAATTTCCAGTCACATTCATTGCCTCAGAAGTGTCCATTGACCATTCCAAAGTGTCTGTTGTCCATCTTATTGAGGTGTCCGTCTTATTGAGTTTGGTTATTGTAAAATTACTGAGAAATGGCCGTCACCAACACCAGTCATCTATCTTGTAGAAGTGTCCGTCTCATGGAGGTGTCTGTTAAGAGAGAGTTGCTGTATTACATTTGGGTTTAGTCTCTAATTTTCCTGCAACTTGTTCCTTGTTGCTAGGCATAGCAGAGGCACCATCCGTTCTGAAACTGAATAATTTATCAAGTTAAAACAAAGAAAATCACAACAGTGAAAGAGGTTTAGATACCTGTCCTTGATTAGCACAGATTTTGATTATTTTACTTCTCTGTGTACTCCTTAGTTTTTGTTTTGATTGATAAGATGTCTCAAAAACTCAAGTCAGTGGTTCATCTGCATGCAAACTAATTTTTTCGCAACGTTGAACAACCCTTCTAATCAATCTCCGAGGGTTACGCACAAAATAAAAGTACAACAGAATAAGCTATTTAAACTTAAATTCAAACGAAAAACAATAGTTTCAATAACAAAAGAAAAATGACTATCACCAATTAGTAGAATTCTACCAGTATGCTAATGCAAATGCTGCAGCCTGGTGATCAGAACTTGCAGCATGTCTTCTCTAAGTGCTTGTACTTACCTGATTGATTGATCCAACATGGCAGACAAGATGTTTACGATCATTTACCTTTTGGTTGTAATGCTCACACAAACCTTCACCATGTGTGCGACCAAAGAGGTCAAAGGTAATAGAAGTAAAGGCTTTAAATTCTTTACAAATGTTTTTATTCTTTTGAACAAGGAAAATGCTAAGCTGTTTGATCAACCATTGAACTACTCATAAACATTCAAAAGTTGGCTTGACTCAAAGCTTGCTCCTGCACCCTAACTTGTGTATCTTCTTGGCTTTGGAGGACTAGTTCAATTTTTTTGTGGGAATCCTGCCAGGCCCCGGCCAGGTGAGAACACTGCATCAGAATTAAGGTGGCAAAAGAGGGTGAGAAGCCTCCATTTATCAACAAGTATGGCACTTCGGTGACACTAGATAATATTGATTATGAAGCATATTCCATGTGGGCTGGTATTCTTGCAGAACCTGCTTTCCTCTATATTATCTAGAAATAGACAAGAAAAATTAAGTTTGAATTCTTTAAATTATTTTATCATTTTAAATCATTTTAAAAAAACTAAAATATAAATAATCACAGGAGTTGAAGTAACATGCAAATGCTATACCTTTTCTAAATTGATCATATGGTTTTAGGCAGAGCAAGTGTAAAGACAACAAAATGAACTACAGGACCTCGAGGCAAGTAGTTCTCACATGGGAAAAGAAAAGGGGTCCCCTGGCTTTCTGAGCTCAGCAGGACACTTTTTCATGAATGAATGTGGTGCAGACATTTCTATGCCATCCGACAGAAAAATAACAACTTGTATGTGTATATTTTACAGGTGAAAACAATTTCTTACCTTTCAAACATTTTAGTAGTGTCTTGCTGAAAATTACACTCTTGATATCAAACACATTATCCCTGAAGTCTGATCTATCAGTGCATGTTTCCTCTCAAATTGTAATACTAGCAGTGCCTACTTACTTTTTGTGCACTCATTAAGATAACCGTCACTCAATGTGGTCGAATGCGCTGAGCTAAATACAGATAGCTTAAATAAAAATAGCAAACAAAAAAAAATCTGTCTTAAGTATAATTACAATTAAAATGATCACATAATAATTTACAATCATGTTATTAAAATTGCATGGAACAGATCATTTCAATTAATTTCATTTAAAAAATCTGACTTTGAAATCAAGTTCTTAATCAGCTCCAATATGTATGTCCCTCCAAGGTTATAAGTTGATTGCTATTTGGTAGTAAGTCACTCAAATGACCAGTAATCAATCAGGAGCTGAGAAGGATAATAGGGTATTGTTTAGAAAACATTGGCTGTTCTTGTTCTCCAATCCAAAATGGCTTCTACAAATTTCAGCCAATCAGGAGCTGACTTAAAAATTCAAGATGATACACTAAGGAGCAGTGAAGCCATGAAACCTGGAAACCATTGTTTGCATGTGGAATGGGGTCTGCTTGGGACTCGTTGAGGGAAGCAGGACTGTCACAATGAAGGTGTTTGCGCCATTTGGCTATAGCCCAAACAGAAAATTAGACCAGATTAAGCCAGTTTTTTGTAACCCTTTCTTTGTCCAAAATACTGTTGAATGACCCAAATACAGCCCCAAACCCTATAGCATCGGTAAAAAGTTGAAGAGGTTTCCCAGATATCTGAGAAAAAACTACCTGCTGTTAAATTCTGTGAGAAATTGAAGCCACATAGTGAGATCTTGTTTTGCGCCTCTTGAAATGCTTCTCAATCTGCTTCCGCTTACAACGGAAATGTTCACAATCTATTGAGCTACTGTGACGTAAGCCATTACAAGTTTAGAATTTTCATATCACAGTGATTAAGTCATTAGCGTTAGTCTCGAACGACACACTGCCCCGCTAAAAAAAATTACAGATTTTGAGTTAATGATCAGAGTCAACAATCAATCAGTTTGATTTGTCTCTATTGTCCTCTTCTGGCGGTAATACTATAAGACGGTGGACAGCTCGTTATACAGTGACATAACCTCTCCCATTGTATTGAATCACAGGTTTACCTGACCTGGGATTCTTGTACTGTACCTCTACTTTACGAACTTTTCCGTCTTTCCCTGGGTAAATTTTATGATACTCTACCAAGTTTCCACTGTCCCCTGATTTGGTTTGAGTCTTGCATCAAAACTATGTGTCTAACAATCATATTGCATTGTGCAGTGTGCCATTTTTGTGTGGCTGACATGAAGTGTAATCCACGCAATGCCAGGGGCGAAGATGTTTATTCCATGCTAGATTTGTCACGGTGAACAGAGTGGTTGTCACGTGGTTTACTATTGTTGAAGATAGGCTCCAGTCTACGCTCGGCTAAGTTACATAAGCTTCCAAGCTTCACAGAGTGGCTATTTTTGGGTTGTAACACAGTGCGTTGTTGAAGATCGATTTAATTAAGTTATTTGGTCATGTTTGCTTCTTAGATTCTAGACACCGGCTTTCCTACAGTCGGCTTGTCTTCTAAGTGTGGATTACAGTGAGGAGTTGTGTTCTCGTAGGTCAACATTTCAATTGGAATCTGCTCAGCAGACCTGCTTAAGAATACAGTACCGCTCAAAGGTAAGTTGACAGTCCCTTGCACTTCGATACTTGAAACTTGATTCTTGATCCTCGATTTGTGAAAACTTTGAGGATTGAGGCTCGAGTCGAGTTTCAAGATGTTCGAGGCCGTTCGAGAATTTATTGACTCGAGTTTCGAGACTTTCGAGTATGAAAAACAAAGGACTTTTCGTGTGATTTAACTTTTGGCCCGTCTGGAAAGCTTTTTTCTTACCGTTAGATCTATTTTAATTTCAGGTCCATAATTTCTCGCGGAATTTGTTAATAAGAATTCGTTACGGAGCTTTTCTTTCTGTAACACTATTTTTGCCCAAGTCTTTCTCAGATGAGCTTTACAAAATACTGGCTAAGAAAACGCGTTACTACTCCATGACTTTGTTGTTGTTTTGGACGGTAATAGACGAATTCGGCTAACTCATGCGCGGGTGTCACATGACTTGAATTGGGTACAACAACAACCTAAACACGTGTGTTCATATTGACATTTGGAGAAAAATAAGACGCAATGCCGCAGTTTTGCTGTGCTGGAGGCTGCCAAAACAGCTCCGCTAGCCGGAAGAATCTTTCTTTTCATGGATTGCCGTTAAATTCCAAAAGTCTTCTCTCCGTTTGGATCACGAAAATGAAAAGAGATCCACGATACTTCAACGTCAATCGCCATACCAAGATCTGCAGCGAACACTTCACATCAGATGATTTTATTAATCCATGTTCTAGCAAAAAACGATTGAAGGCCGATGCAGTTCCTTCGATTTTTTCGTGGAACAAAGATAAGCAGGAGAAGGTTCAACCGTTGAAGAGGTCCGCTTTAGAAAAGCTAAATCAATGGAGAGCTGAAGAAGAAGAAGAAGCAACGGATACAGCATCTGAAGGAGAAGGTGACATGGCTGTCTCTACCAGGTCTGGCGAAGAACTTATTTCTCGGAAGACACAAACATATGAGGATGACATCTGTAGCAAATTAGACGAACATCTTAGAATTCCTTGTTTACATAAATTTTCTGCATCCCACCTACTTTCCAAATGTACAACCGCAAAGAAAGAAGATAAATTGTTCACACATTTTACTGGGTTTAACAGTCATGGTGACTTCATGAATACTTTGCAATTTTTATTACCCAATCTAGATCGAAAAATGCTGATTTACTGGGATACTGCAACAAGAAAATCAATTGTCATTGACACAGAGAAACTGTTTGAGTGTGGTAATGATGATCAAGATGGATTTATTGATGATGAGGACCAGGACAACACTACCTTAACAAGGCCTTCTGCTCATAAACTGTCAGTGGAGGATGAATATCTTCTTGTACTGATGAAACTGAGAATGGGTCTTTCAACTATTGATCTTGCAGAAAGGTTTTGTGTCACAGAGAGCACAGTAGTTAATATATTCCTTACCTGGATTAACTACCTGTATGTAACACTTGGAAGTCTCAAGATATGGCCCCATAGGGACATCATTTTGAATAACTCACCTGTAGAGTTTTTAGAGAAGTACCCAAATAACATTGTCGTCATTGATGCAACAGAACTTAAAATTCAAGTGCCAAGTGCTCTTCAGAAACACAGTGAGACTTATAGCACCTACAAATCTCACACTACAATGAAATGCCTCCTTGGTGTTGATGCTAAAGGGGGGATTATGTTTATCTCAGCTTTATGAAGGTGCTATCAGTGATAAACAAATTGTGGAAAGATCTGGATTTTTAGAAATTCTAAGACAGAAAGTAATCTCAGGAGAAATTAAAAAGGGAGATGCAATCATGGCAGACAAGGGTTTTGATATCCAAAATGACTTGAAAAAACTTGATCTGAAACTAAATATTCCTCCCTATCTTAAAGATAAGGTTGGATTTGAAGAAGATGATGTCATTAAAACGCAGACTGTGGCAAGGCATAGAATTCATGTGGAGCGGGCTATTTGCAAGATAAGAAGGTTTCGCATATTTCACTCCATAATTCCTGTAACTATGTTTGGTAGTATAAATCAGATATGGTCAGTGGCATGCCTTCTCTCCAATTTCCAGAACCCAGTGCTTGCCTGACTCAAATCAACACTGAAGGAACTTCTGAGAATCAGTGCAAATAATTGTCATGTGTGTATCCTGTTTTAGAAGTGGCAGTTTACTTTCTAGCTGTTGTCATGCATTTGTTGCCTGCAAAAATGAATGCTCCAATTCCTTTTCTGATGTGAATCAGGGAGGCAGCCAGGTGCTGAAAATCACTCAAACTGATTGTTATTGATTTTAAGCAAAAAATATAATAGATTTTTCATTCAAGCAGTGAACAGTTACAAATGCCTTGTGTTTACATTAATGCTTATCTGTGTTGACTAATCAATTGGTTGTGTTTCACACTGATGTTGAAATTCAAGAGCATACAAGTCATAAGGTTACTTATTTTGTCAAAAGCTTTGTTTAAACAGTCTGAGTACTGCTCACAAGAATTGTATCTTCAGTACTTTGTGAACAACTGTTCACTGGTCTTGCTCTGCCAACAAGGAATTGCAGTGAATTGCTGTGATAGTTTTGGCAAGAGCTTATTTTCCCAGTAGTATGTATCAAAATGAATTCTGTCAACACACATTTCATTTGAGTCTGACAAATAAATGCAGAAATCACACCATTTTAAACCAGTAAGGGCCAACTGTCCCTGTACTTGAGCATAATATCCACAGGTGTGTTCCTTCTTGAGATAAAATTTCCCTCCAACCTTTTCAAGATAAAAGTTTGGATCGGCAGCTGCTTGCTCTAGTGTTTCACCTCTTTTTGAAAAAGGGCACTTTATTTCAAGTAAACCATATTTAGAATCTGTAGATGGATCAAACACCTTTCCATCAGGACTTGCTCCAAGGTAAGGGAAAGATGGATGAACTGATAGTCCAGCATCAAATACTGTAAAACCAGGTACTTGCTTTTGCATTTTTTTTGGCATATATGGTCCTGGCAAGTTTTTCTTTTGCCTTGCCATGTGAAATTGCTCTTACATTGGTCAAATCTTTTGCTTCAAAAATATTTTTCAACATAGCTTCTGATGGCCTTTGAACTCTGAAATAAACTTTTCCAAAATTGGAGGCAGTGAGTCTGTAGTTGTGTTGGTCAAGCCATTCAGCAGATTCACCCTGCAAGACAGTTCTTCTCTCTAAAGCATGAGCTTCCTTTAAGTCAATAAGTACATGATCAACAAAAAAGTCAATGAAATCAGTTTGGCCTAAAGCTTGAATTTCATTTAAATCAAAGGGTGCCACATCAACATGTGGAATGTCAGGAAATTCAAGACATTTGGGTACTGAACTGTCTTGAGGAGTAGTCCCCCCTGAGTAGTTTGTCAAAAATATTGTGTTGGGTCGACCATAATCTTGTAACTGATATGCAAGGCAAGAACCAAGAGGTAAATTTCCAAACACTGTGTTTATTAATAAACCAGGCTCCTGATCACTTAACAAATACGAAAATGGAGGAGGTGTTTCTTTTTGGTTTAGGTGAACGACCTGATCCATCACATGTTGTCTTTGCAGTCCAAATCTTAAAGCCGGTCCTCTTGCATCATACAGTTTGCACCTGACTGGATCTCTTAACCTTTCTCCATTTCTGTCAGTCTCTGATCGGGCATAATGAGTTCCCATCACTGGCAAAGGACATATAGAGGCTGCTCTCGGAATATGCCAAGACTGGGGTAGACTTGTACAAGTTGCGTCACTCGGGATGTCTTTGATATTTAAACAGGAATAATCATTCAATTGAAACAATAATGCAAATATATGATTGCAATGTCCACCGCTTCCTCCCTTACACGAACAGTGAGCTTTAAAAACTTCTGCCCTACCATCGCACTCCCTAAAGATTACAGCTAAAAAATGAGGCTCTTCACTTTTTCTTAGAGATCTATAGCAACATGCCTTGACATGAAAATCCTCCAGCTCCTGACACGCGTAAACATCGTAAACATAGCCTTCCCGAAAGAACTTATAGCTTTTCTCTCCGGCATTCTTTTTCCCGCCTTGATCGAGCCACAAAGACCATGTTGTTGGGCTACATTTTGGAAAATTCCTTAAAGATTTTGACCATGTCTGTTCTTTGTTGAATAAACAACTGCAGCAACGGACATGATTTACACAACAAGTGCAAGCGACTGCCATTTTGCAAAGCAAATTAAAGGAAGCCTCGTTTTCACGCAATGTAAACACCCAATTCAATGTCACGTGCGTGTTAGCCGAATTTGTCTATGCAGTCATTTTGATTTCACGGCGTCGGCTTGGGCCACAAATGCTCAAGTTATTAGGTTTCTTTTTCCTCATTAGAAGTTCTTTTACCTTTTAATGAATAAATTTTAGATTCTTTTAAGAAGCTTTAACATGTTCCATCGAGACAGTTTACTTTGGAGGACTAAGGGCCATGCGCACGGTGTTGGTGTACAGAGCCATTACGAAATATGTAACGCTAAAAAACACGCTGGAGAATAAAATTTAAGGACGACTAGAACAATCTGACAACATAAAAAGAAAGTAAATTATATGTACATTTATCTCCTAATGAAATAATTCCTGATTATCCACTTACTGTCACTAGAGAACAAAATTAAAACACCATGCAGGAAATTAACAATAAAAAGAGGAGTGAACGCGTTAAAAATTTTTTGATATTTTTTCCGTTGCCGTTAAAATTTTGAGACAAGAGTCTTGAAAATCAAGGTGCACATGAGTTGCAGAATCAAGTCGAATAAGTACTTTTCACAGATAGTCAACACCATCAGAGATAAAACTGATTTTCTAGCGTTACATCCCTTTTTTTGAACCAAAGTTTTGGCTCGAAATTCAACCTCAAACACGAGCATTACATCCAGCATGTGAAAACGTTGGCATCGTCCGTTTGGTTCGTTTCGTTTCCATCGTTTGGATTGTTTCTATCATTTGCAATGTTGCTAACGTTCGTTTCGTTTCCATCATATGGATCGTTTCTATCGTTCATTTGATTTTTATTTTGAGTATCGCGCCGGTTTAGAACCATCTTTGGCCTCGTTGTGCTTGGGAATTATGCAGGAACGTTCATGCGTTTGTTCTACTAATGCCATTCACCCGTGAAATATATCCCCAGGATTTGCATACATACTTGGTAGCTGACTTCAGCTTCAAGGTGCTGTGAACTTGTGTTGGTCTTAGCCAATGCAGTTTAACGATGTTTTGATCCAACCATAAGCATATGCATATGTTCGCTTGTATCATCAGCTGGTCACCGCTGACCGAACAATGCTCTGGCAGGGGGTCTTGATACGAATATATTATTTCCGAGTTGTTTTTTGCCTGTGTCAGAACGGATCTCTGAGCGAAACTATTCATATGAAAGTGAGTTCCCCCACAGGTTCATCTTCCTGCATATCAGTCAAACTTTCATTTTCACAACAACGGTTTTGCACGAAGACACGCTTTGCAACATGGTAACTTGAAAATGGCCTATTTTGTGGACCAGGGATCCTTTTTTTTGCGGCTTGCAATTATACATATATAGTAGAAATCTTCCATAAAGCTGTGCATTTCCAACGGAACAGTGAAAATGAGTTGAAAGTAGCTCTCTTATCTTTGATGCTTCATTATTATGCCTCAACCGAGTTTCTCTAACTCTCAGCTTATTGTCATTGTGCTATAAACGATCGAAGGACATAACACCGTGAAGAGCTCTATTTAACTATTATGGTCAGGATACTTGTTGTATACTATTACATATATACACGGGAATCAATATAATATATTTATTCAGAAGACTGCAAGTTAACGAATCCTTTTATCTGAATGGTTCTTAACGCAGTACAGAGTTGTTATTTTTGGGTCACGGTCACGGTAACGCTTTTGTTAGTTAGTCTGATAGTGAGAGGAAAAACCAATATGTTGTTTACCGCATTGTAGGGTCGGCTGTTAGAGTGAAAAACTGTGACCTCGTTTCACTAGAAAATGCTCCAACCTCAGAAAGCATTTTTAAGACCTCGGTCTCAGTTTTTCACTCTTGCCGGACCGACCCTAAGCCGGCAAATTCCTTTTTAATTGTTACCATGCTTCTGTTGTTACCCATATTCACATTTAACAGATCATATACTAGTATTCTTTCCCTTTGACAAATATACCTAGAAATCTACAAATTGAAATTATGCAACATTGCTGAATTTTAAAATCCCTTCTCTCGCCATGCCAATGCCACACCAAATATAGTAACGAGCATGAAGCGTGCGTTCAAAACGTTTCAAACGTGTGAAACGTTCGGAACGTTTGTTCAGCTTTTGAAATTGCACGTTTATAATGTCGTTCTTTCAGAACGGAATAAGTTGGTAATTATGAAAAAAGTGGTGCGGAAAGGTTGAAAGAGTTCAAAAGAGAGAAAAAGAGAAAAGGTCAGGGAACGAGTTAGAAGATTTCGTGAACGTCACAGGGAGGAGATTCGAAGTGATGGAAACACAGTGGACAGTAGTACGTTTCATAACCGAACGGCCCGAAAACGAGCTGTGGATAAAGTGAAAGTGGCTTTACCAGTTACACCGGAGAAAAGAGTTGAAGTTGTTTCAGCAGTGTTAGAAATTCCTACAATACGACAGGTCCTAGTTCAAAAGGGAGTCGAAATGCACGATGCAATGCTTAAAGATGCGGGCTCCTTACTTTCCGAAGTCAAACAAAGCCGATCAAATGACAGCAGAGCAGCTGTGCAAATGGGTCTATCTCTTATCTGCGGGGAAACTGTTAGTGAAAACAAGTTACAAACCTCTGGGCAAAAGCCTTGGTATAAACCGACAACGTACTGCAATGAGCGCAATTCATCGGGCGCAAGTTTTATGCGACAAATCAATTGGTTGGTCGCTGGTGAAACGGCGAAGAAGGAGTGAAGCTATTTCCGAAGAGCATACAAAACTTGCTTATGACTTTTGAGCGAGTTCAGGAATTTCAAGACCTACAGGAAATAAAAGGGATATTGCTCGCGAGCGTGTAGGGCCAAATGATTATTGTGAGCACGAAAAACATATCTTGGAAAAAACCCAAAATGAAATTTACAATGAATTAAAACAGAAATATCCAGACATTAAAATGAAGCAGAGGTCTTTTGAAAGTTGCAAACCATTTTTTGTGGTCCCTGCCAGACCAGCAGATCGCAACTCTTGCTGCTGTAGAGCACATGTTGAAATTCGGATGCTATTTGCAGCATGCATGAAGTTTAGAAAGACAGTGATAAATGATGGGCAAGCGGCGGAATACCCAGTCTATGACCACCTGAATGACGCAGTGAATGTCACCCTTTGCGCAAAAGTAGACGGGGACACGTATTATGCGAAATAGTGCTGCGATCGAGAGTGCGACAAGTGTGGCGTGCATCTTTTATGGCTTCTTGAAGAAGAAAGTATGGATGAGTCTGGTGTGAAGGTAAAGTGGGAGCGGTTTGACTATGTCACTATGGGAGAAAAGAGGAAATTATAGCTCGTTGTGAAATCAACCTCCCCTGGGGAAATGTTCAACTATTTTAAGTCCCTTTAGTCAAAATTCCCTTCCCATCAGCACCGTGCAAAGTGGCGGAATGAGCAAATGAAGATCCTGATTGAAAACCTTCCTCCCGGTCATGTCTGTTGTGTTCATGATTATTCAGAAAATTTTTCATGTCAACATCAGGATCAGATCCAATCCCCTGTATTTTGGCCAGACACAGGCCTCCATTCATGTTACAGTACTGCATCGACATCCCGTAAATGAGACCGTTGACAATGATAGTCGGGGGATTGTAACAGAGCATCTCTTTGTCATATCTCCTGACTTAAAGCACAACCATCATTCAGTGCACCATTGCCGAACGCTGGTGGCACAGTATTTGAAATCGATTGACTACAAAGTCAAGGTTATGCATGAGTGGACTGATGGGTGTTCTGGCCAATACAAAAGCCGACATTGCATGGGCGACGTCAGCTTCTCGGAAACTGACTTCGGTTTTCCCACAATCCGAAATTGCTTTGAAACCTCCCACGCAAAGGCCCACAAGACTTGCTGGGGCCAACTTGAAATCAAAAGTCGATATGGCAGTCATCCGAAGGCAGCATATCCAAAATGCTAGCGACCTCTACAATTTCGCGAATGACAACCTGCAACTTCCCCTAGCGGGAGTAAGTCTTAGTCGTAGAGTTTTCTTTTACGTAGAAAACTCAGATAGGACTAGGCCACATCGCCAATTCAAAGAAATTAAAGGAAATCGGGCTATACACAGTATTTTAGCACGTGGCTAGGGCCGACATCTGGAAATCAGAGACTTGTCATCCTATTGTGAACAATGTTTGTTAGGCGATTACGACCACTGTGTCAACACTGCTCATGTTAATGCATGGCAAGAACATGTCTTAGAATTTGAAGCTCCAGACAGGAGGACCACTCATGCAGATGTTTCCGAAATCAGAGAAGGGATCGTAGCTTTAATTACCAAAGATTCCACGGTTGCGATCGCTTCGGGAGATGCGTCAGCAGATTTTACTTCCTAAGAGTCCTCTCGCACCAACCTGAAATCCTGGAAAGGCCCGTCAAAGATGCCTGGAACGCGCGCTATCCGATTGGGGCAGAGATAATTTGTGGGTTCTTTTATGACAGAGTCACTTGCGATCCATCATCTCCTGATCTTTATTTCCAGTTGATTAGTGACAAAATTGCATATGTGTATGCAGCAACTGTTCAGTTCATTTGTTCTGATTTACAAGAATGTTTAGTAGGCAAATCTGAACTCTTCAAGGTCCTAGAGGCAGAGCACCTCGATATCCTCAATTCGCTTCACGGATTTTAGGCATGTGAAAGAAACGAGATCAAAGGCTTGTGATGTTAAGTGCGGCTGAAATCGTAATGTAATCAGCATAAAATTAATGTCAAGTAGATAGTACAACATCTTGGCTATGTTAGACTTTCTAAAAGTCCTTTCTTGGTTTCGCGAAAAATGAGCGCTCGCGAAAAAAAATAAGGTTGACTTGTTGCAAGTCTACTTGGCTACCTGTGTTAAGACGTGGCCGGGCTAACAAGTTTCTGTTCCAAAAGATCCAACTTGGAAAGCATGGACAGCACACTCGATCTTAAACTGTGGTATTCTTCAAGGCATTGCCACCCTAGTCCTTCCAACTCACTATCATTCAATGAAATGTTCTCTAGCAAGTGAAGCGTTTGTTGCTCGTGTTCTAAAAGCTGCTCTAAAAGATCAAATCGCTGATCTCGAATAAAATCTAAAGAAACGGTTTCATCTCCTTCCATTACAAACTCAGGACTTGAATGAATGGATTATTCGTAAATGAATGTCCAGCACTCAAGAATAAACACATCTTCAATATAACATGTATATATACAGACACTGTCGAAGCCAGCCCCAACTGCCCATCTTGGAGAGTTGTTAAGGGAACTTGACACAAGTAGTTCTGAGTACCTCCTAAGTATTTACTCAATACCAGTAAGCTTACCACTTAAATTTTCAGTGGGTTGATTAGATCAAATCTTTGCAGTTTAGAAAACAATTCTGCTATATGTAAATTTTGGTATTGAATCATAGCAGGGACTATAACCCATTGACGCCTGAATGAAATTGCCCGCGACCCACCCCTTATTCCGTGGCGTTTTTTTAGAGTATTTCAGAGCGAGCGAAAGCACAAAAATAAACCATATGCGCAGTAACCACAGACACAAGATCAGGTTTCAAGATGTCGTTTATTTAGAGTCGAATGAATGAAGGGCCAAAATATTCAAAAATATTAACAAAAAGACCTCAACTTGATATGTAAAACTAGTTAGAAAGCAAGAAATTATAATATTTCTTTACCGCGCGACAAAATGTCCAGCGAAAGCCGAGAAAATTGAATATGCAAAAATGATTTAATTATTGACTTCAGACGACAAAACGAAACCAAATACAACAGAATTTCCTTCCTTCGTACTATTTGGGCTGACATTTGAGAAAAAAACAGAAAATAAAAGCAAAGAACTCATCAAAAAATCAATCCAAAAACAAGAAATCGAATAATTTCTTCGCCGCGTAAAGAAATTCCATTACGGCCGAAGAGAAATAAAATTGGTAAATCAAAAAGACGAAAAAATCAAGCCAGTTATTTTGAGAGCAATCGTATTTCAACTGTGTTAAATTAGTGCCCATTTAATTCTTTCCTCATTTGTTTTGTAGTAGCTGAATAAGACTCCCAAAACATATTTGAACAAAGCGATTTACGAAATAAACAAACCGCCTCATGGTCGCCGTAAATTAAATATGCAGAAATCCAGCGTGAAAGTTGCTGTTCGCTTTTAAAACCCAAAATTCGCAGATACATGGGACCAAATCAAAGAAATGCAAAAGGAAGTTCAATAACAATAAATTTTCATTCAAGCTGAGGCGAAGAAACCTATTTAAAAGGAAAAAAAATTTCCAAATTCGTAAACATGCCTTCGATCATGAGCACATGTTCAAATGAATTCTTCACGCTAAAGTGCGAGCTTGAGTTTTTACCGACAGCATTTGCTGTCATTTTAACGCCCGTGGCTTTACCAATCGTTCTAAAAGTTGAATTCAACTTCGAAGTAATAATATACATTACCATTTTTGTTTCTCAAATCCGAAAAGCTGCTTTAGATATGTGATCTGTTGTCAGAACTTACTTGAAAGCGCTCCGATCTTCATGTTTCGCGGCGATAGTAGGAAGAAAAACTACTTCACCAGAAAGGTTTGAGGACTTTGTAGTCTGTGATTTTCCATTCTGAGGCCACCTAAACATTGATTTGTATTTTTCCTTTCTATTTTGAAAACCAAAGCAGTAATTTCTCCATGTTAAGAATGAAAACAAGACCTTTGAAGTTTAAGATTTGGCCCGCAACGCGCCATGATTTACTGCACTTTTCGAGTGCACGATTTTAAGAAGAAAAACTGTCTTTCTAGGACCCCTAAAGTCCTCTAAAAATATGCTCAGTAGGTCCATTCTGATTGGTTTATTTGTCCTAAAGAACAATAGAACAATAAGAGAACCAAAGAGTCTTCAGGGAGGGTAGGAAAGTCAATTGTCCCCACGTGCATTTTTTTGGGCGGTTACGGGCGGCACAGGGAAATGGAGAGATTTTTCGCATGGGCGGTTACGGGCGGCACAGGCGTCAATGGGTTAAATGGTGTGCGAGTTAGCAGGCTAGAACACGCTAGAGCAAATTAAAAAGAAATGTGGCCGAAAATTTGCGATCTCTCTCGCCGAAAACGTTGCAATTTTATTGACAACACTCTAAAGTGGCGACAATTAATCTCATAGCACTTTTAAAACCGACAAAGAACGGGAGAAAAACTAGTCGGCGACCGCGTTGGATGACGAAGAGACAGCATCTGAATAACATCAAACACAGGCATAACATTTTAAAAACTGATCACCTTCCTTGTTGGAATCGTGGTATTTCTTATGACCTTCGAGTTTCTTTTGCTCCGGTGTCAAGATGATAATCCACGGTTGACCGCGGTTGTCACATTCTTTGCACACGCGAATTCTGAAATAAAAACCTATTATGGGATGTAAAGATTTTTTTGTAGCTATGACTACGGATAAACATAACAAATACGTCTGTGAGTCTTACAGTTTATGATCTTATGCTTTATCGCGACTAAACATGGATTGCTCTAGAGCGGAAGTTTCGTATTTGCGTGTTGTGACAGGTGAAATTTTAGCTGCAAGAATTGTCTTCAGTCACGAAACTTGCCACGCGGCCGAATGGGCAATTTGCATTACGACTGCCATTGCTTTGAGCAGATAACTGTGGTTGTTCGAACAGATGAATTCAATGTTTATCATGTTGTTGTACTAAATAATTGCGATGGCTTCTTTCAACTCAAATTTTTCAAACACTTCCGATGCAGACCCTGGGGTCAGTTCGCCAAATACCAATTTACCCGGACTGATAGTCGGTTCACCTGTACTGTTAGCTCCATGCTGAGTGGATCAAAGAACGAGAAATAGGCATGTTTTGAGTAAGTTCGCTCGTTTCAGTTCAGGCAAAACGACCGGTTACCACCTATACATGGTAGTTGGCGGGTGATAAAGAATTGATAAATTTGAATCCAAATTCGGACGACGGGTAAGGGCAATACGTACAGGTAATAGACCATTGCAAGCTAGTTCCAGTCCAATATCTATTCGGTATTGACAAGGCGCGTCGAAGTCATCAACTACCCGCGTGAAAACTGGAACTGAATTGAATATGTTGACGCTTGCTGAACGTAAAGTTTGTAGCCATGTAAGCCAGCAAAGTAAATCTTCGCATTAAACCATACTACAGGAATTTGTTTGAAATATCATGAAGAAGATTGTCAACGAATAATCCCGATATTTATTGCTCAATGTTTTTTAAAACTAAACGGTCGCGGGAATGGTGCTTCTTCACACCGAAGCACGTTGTTGCGAACACAGGTCAAAGACCGAGTTCAACAATCACGCTAACATTACAAGTGAAATCTTGCCCTCAGTCGAAGCTATAGCAAAGAACAATCATTACAAACCCGGTGAAGTTTCAACGGTAAGTGATATTGTCTCGATCAAAATGCAATCGCAATTTTCGGCAATGTTCTCTTCGTTCTCAAAAACTTTTTGAAGACGCTAGCAAAATAGTTTTTTTCATAAAAATTAATAACGCTTGCTCTCAGCGTGCTGTGCTATTTCGCACACTAAAGCGTGTTCTCGCACGCTATCTTTTGTTTTTGAAGTTTAACACGCTTTTTTGTTTCACTACATTGTTAGTGTGAGCACGCTGTATTGTTCTTCGTGTGTCCAACGAAACAAAAGAGCTTGCATAACGAAGTGTGCTCCTGAACAGGCTTTAAGCGTGCTAAAGCCAAATTCTTTTGTTTTAAAGTGGAAGCGTGATGTGAGCGTGCTATCACCTTTATCCCTGTTTTCCGGGGAGGGTCACAAATGCAAATGTTTTTCGTTCGTGAAGCATGCGTTGCCTTGTTTCCCATGTGATTGATGAATTTCTAAATAGCAGACATGTACGCATTGCATACCTATTTTTTATCAATGAGACTACCTTGGCCAGTTCCACACTTTATTTGAGCCGACAAAGGCCGACTATAAGCAACAAAAGTACAAGTATTCAACTGTTCACATGCCTAGGCGAATACATCAATAGGGCAGGCTACAATAAATACAACATAAAGGCACTTCGCGGCCAACAAAGCTCGTTTGCTTTTTGCTTTGGGTGAAGCTTAACACCATTGCATCCAAGGAAAGGGCGCAGCGAGAAATTCAGGGTGCGGGTGCACCCGTCATCCTCGGAGCACGAAACCGCCTCTGTGGAAATGTTGCCAAATCCACAGGCTCCTCTCACAGGTGACAGCCGAGAGGAGACTTAAGAGGTGCCGCCCCAGAGCCAGATCCGAGCACAAGGTCTCAGCTGATGCCCGAGCCATCAGCCCCCTCCAGCTGAGAGACACGCTCAAGAATAGTACCACATTGTTACTGATGTTACACGCAATCCAGTTTCTGATATCCGCCACATCATAATACTGG
>CM042757.1:1658065-1668304 GCA_022496165.2 Catalaphyllia jardinei
TGTTACACGCAATCCAGTTTCTGATATCCGCCACATCATAATACTGGACTATGAGCTTGTGCACCTCATGTAGTACCGCATTAGCAGCCACAACCGTCACATCCAGCACGTAGGTCGACCTATCTTGATGGTAGAAGATTAGGTCAGGTCTTCTCAGGCCCGCCGTAGTGGGGATGGCGGGCTCTCTGATGCAAGACCAGCCGGCTTTACCCGTTGCGGTTTGCACCAGGGTTACAAGCCTATCGTGTCTGGCAATCCTTGAGCCATGAGTCCTTGGGCACACTTGCAAGATGTGACCCAGTGATCCTGGTCCCCAACAAGCGCCGCAGTTGACGCTTATGTGTGGGCGACCTCTGGCAGCACGGACCGCTGGCGGTAAAAGGTTCCCCCGCACTTTTACCGCACTAACATAGTTGCCACCGGTCAGCAGGCCCGTGGCTTCGGCAATCCACTGATGCTGGTGTGGCACGAGATCGCTCTCACGCAAGCCCCGGCCATCCACAGAGGAATGAAGATCGTTCGCCAGGGCAACCCGAAGGCTTTCCCGGTTCACAATCTCCACCCCCCCGTAGCAGCTAGGCTTCCTTTGCCATGCCAGCAAGGACTCACCACCGTCCGTTGAAAGCATCTCCCTGATCACTGGGTCATTGCTGGCCCAGAGCCGGTCCATACGCTTGATCTTCATCAACGGGACCTGATGCCCAAGTGTAATGATACCAAGGCCTCCATCAAAGATCTTTGCATGGAAGAACGCCTTGGGCGTATCATGCGGCAGCCTCAACCATGTGCGAACAGCCGCCCGCATGGACCTGTCAAGCCATTTCAAGTACTTCCCACTTGTTGCAGTCAGCACCAACTGGTGGTATAAGGATGGTATGAGATTTGTTGAGGATGAACATTCACTGCTGGGGCTTAAGAGGAGCCGAGCTGATGTTACTCAACCCCTCCTGAAGCTTGCCAGCGACGTCTGCCCTCGTTCTCATCGGAGAGAGAGGCACCCCCAGATAGCGTTGGACATCTGTGATGCCAATTGCAGGTATCGGTTGCCCGAATACCCGCAAATAGGGGTGGGGGTTGCAAACCCACATCTTCCTATTGCCATCAACGTCAATTCGCAACGACGCTGATTTACCATCCAGCCCCGCACTAACTTCCAAGCCACTGAGCGCGAACTCAGCAGTGAGGTCGCTGAGCAGGAACTGGAGGCCGCCTGATGTTCTGGCGATCAGCGCTATGTCGTCAGCGAAAGCTCCGGCATTCACTCTCGTCTCCCCAACTATTACACGAAGCTCCGCATCGAGGCAATCCAGAGCCCAGTCGATGGTAGCGTTGAAGAGATGGACAGAGAGAGGGTCGTCCTACCTAACTCCCCACGACACAGCCGAGCACAGCTCGTCCTTGATGTTTTGAACAAACGCTGTGTGCGTGAGTAGGCAGCCCTACGTTTCGCTCTCGCTGAGCTCTCTGGTTGTTCAGTCCGTACCCTGGGGGCCCCAGCTTGTTGCATGGGTGGCCTCTGCCTAGGTCCTGCCAGCGGTGGAGACCACCAGGCGTATTCCGCGTCAAGCATGGCCCTGGTCTCATCTGTTGGAGAACCAGGGTTGGTGGCATCGATGTCTATGCCGTCTGGCACGCCAAGGTGGTATATGGCTGACCTGACCCGCCCACTCAACAGATTGCTCTGGAGGGGATGGAGTGTTATTTTGGGGTATGTCAGCCAGAGCCCCTTCGTCGGAACCGGGCGTTGTGCGTTCAATGAGCCCACTGCTATGAGCCTCTGGCTGTTCAATAGAGGCCAGCAGCTCCTGGTAGCGCTTACCCTTACCCTTACCCTCTTGATGGATTCGAGGGTCCGACCAGGGGTGATTTGCACCAACCGTTGGTTAATGTTCCTCACCCCCGATCGCTGGAACGTAAGCTCAGCGCGTCCCAGGATTAAGAGCTCCTCATTGTCCCAACGTGCCTTCTGCTTCGCAATGGGCACATTCTGAGCATGGTACTCAGTGGGGTGCTCTCGGCGCCGGTGCTGAGACAGACCTCTTGCTGACCCAAATGCCCGAAGACACTCGGGGCAGGTGAAAGCCGGTCCCATGTCTGTCGCCGTGCCCTCCCCTTGTAAGTCATCTGTGGGGGTGGCGAGTGCCGCCCCCGCTTCTTCAAAGTTGCTCGTGACAGATGACACGACCACGGGGGTAGTCAGCCCCTGTGGCCTGGAAAGTTTTAGCTTCAGGACCGAAGTCCGTACTGACAGCGCCCGCCGGGGTAAGACCGATGATTACCATGGACGTGACAAGTCACCAACACGAACGTCATACCCAACTCGTGAAGGCACTTCCCGCGGGGTAAGGACGTAAACTAATCCCCTCCCTTAAGATTACACAATCTCCACCACCCCCCCCCCCGTAGTGGCTAGGCTCCCTTTGCCGTGACAACAAGGACTCGTGAAGCGTGGGTTGCCTTGTTTCCCATGTGATTGATCAATTGCCAAATACCAGACACATGTATGCATTGTGTACCTATTTTTTATCATTGAGACTACCTTAAGACTACCTTGGCCATTTCCACACTTTATTTATAGTCGATGAAGGCCGACAAAGAACAAAGTATTTACAAGTATAACTGTTCACATGCCTAAGTGATTACAGAAGTAGGGCTGGTTTACACACACAGGACCAGGCCCAGGCAACACTAGTATTACATTAACAGGCACATAGCGACAAAACAAAGCTCGTTGGCTTTTTGGTTTAGGTGAAGCTTAACACCATAGAAGTCCAAGGAGAGAGCGCAACGAGAAGCTCAGGGTAGGGGTATGTATGTATGTAAATCTTTATTTATTCACGGAAAATCATCAGTTAAGCTAAGTTAAAAACTAAGACTAATTACAACTGCTTTACATGATTGCCGTGTGGGAATCCGATATATCAGCTACCTTCTTGATATTTCGCTTAAAATGCTCAACGGATGCAGCATTTTTTAAGTTTTTGGGCAAGTTATTCCATAGCATGGCCCCGCTGTAAGAGAAGCTTCGTTTCAAATAATTGGTGCTTGGTTTGGACAGGGTCAGCCTTCCCGCAGAGTTTCTTAAGTTGTAAGCAGAGTGACGCTGAGAGAAAAGACTTTGTAGATATTCCGGAGCAAGGTCATTCATGGTTTTATACATCATTAAGGCTTTTTGTTTCTTTCGGCGAAGAGATAGCTTCTCCCAGTTGAGGGTGGAAAGAAGGTGGTTTGAGCTCGCATCAAAGGATGATTTAGTAATAACTCTGGCTGCGCGATTCTGTAATTTTTGGAGCTTATCACTCAAGTAAGCACTCAAACAGTCCCAGACGGGGCTGCAGTAATCAAAATAAGGCATAATTAAGGTGTTGTAGCGTACCTAGGCGCTGAGGTATTAATAAAGTAAACCTTCACTACCCAGTGGTTCGTACTCGCTTCATTCCTTTACTGTTCCAAGCTAGAGTCTATCAATACAATAGCGTAGATTTAGCGATCCAGTTTAACGTCAACTTTGATAGCGTCAAATAGCGGTTCGAACTGGAATAAACGTACAAAACAATACTCTAAATACAAGCAAAATGCGAGCAAAATACAATAGAAAGCAAACTTACATCACTGGGCCATGATATTCCAACAAAGAAGAGGAAATTACACAGTTAAATCACAAAATAGAACGCAAATCACTGTAAAATCTCCGAGCCACGTTTTCTTTACGTTCTCATGTGCGAATCCGCTGACCGCACGTGAATAACAAGTCCACTGACCGCACGTGAATAACAAGTCCGCTGACCGAAAAGGAAACATAACGATAACAATGTTCATATTTATGCTAAACAGTTCTTCAGCCACTACATCCCGCCCCCAATGCGTTCTCTAGGAGACGCATTCACATACAACAAAAGGGGGCTGAAGCTAAGATATCTTCAAGTGTTCAGTGTTCATGGATGTGTCACTGATGTGTTTACAGGTTCAGCCTTCAGGCAGCAGCATTTCTCCTTCTAGCAGACAAATCTTGTCAACAGGGCGATCGTACACTCCGGACTGAGTCTTCACCTGGACGGATCGCACAAGACCATCAGATCCTGGGTAGGTAGTGAGAATGAGCCCAAGAGGCCACCGTGGACGTGCTGTATTGTCGTGCTTCACCAATACCAAATCTCCAACCTTGAGGTTACGCTTAGGTCGCAACCACTTCTGATGCACTTGAAGGGTAGGCAGATATTCAGTCAACCAGCGCTTCCAAAAGACATCCGCCATATATTGTACCTGTCGCCAGCGTCTCCTGTAGAGATCTTGCTGAACAAACACTCCCGATGGAAGGGTTGGGCCCGACCGCAGCAAGAGAAGATGATTTGGTGTCAGAGGTGTAAGATCGTTCGGGTCATCAGAAATTCTTGTTATTGGGCGCCCATTAACGATGCCCTCTACGATGCACATCAGGGTCGTCAATGCTTCTTCATCTAAGACTTGTAGAGGAAGTAGACCTTTCAGAACTGAACGGACGGTACGAATCTGCCTCTCCCAGGCACCGCCCATATGGGAGGCACCTGGAGGGTTGAAGATCCACTGAACATCACGCTTTCGGAGAAAGTCATCAATCTGAGTCTGATTCCACTCTTCGAGGGCTCGTCGCAGTTCTACTTGAGCGCCGGTGAAGTTAGTTCCATTATCTGAACGGATTTCTATAGGTTCACCACGACGGGCGATGAATCGTTGAAGGGCATTTATAAACGAATCAGTCTCAAGGGTGTGACTAACTTCAATGTGAATGGCTCTTGTAGCAAGGCAAGTAAAAATGCAACCGTACCTTTTCAGTTCACTTCTGGCCCGTTTCACGAGAAACGGTCCAAAATAGTCCACCCCTACACGAGTAAAGGGTGCTTCGTTGGGGGTCACGCGGTCCTTAGGTAAATCTCCCATGAACTGAGACACTGGCTGTGCCCTCAACTTCTTGCAAATGATGCACTTGGATAGAACCTTTCTTACTGTCGCTCTGCCCTTCACAATCCAGAACAGTTGCCTTGTTTCAGCGAGAACACGCTCAATGCCAGTGTGACCAGTCAAGGTATGGTAATGAAGAATGATGAGGTCAGTAACATGATGATTAGCAGGCAATATCATAGGGGGCTTCGTCTGGAATTGCAGGTCAGCCTTGTCGAGTCTTCCTCCTACTCGCAAAGTTCCGTCTGTACTTGGAAACGGAGACAGTTTCTGAAGCGAGTTGTCGGTATGCTCTCCAAAGGCTTTCTTTTGTACGTAAGTAATAACAGAGGTGGCAGCAACACCCATCTCTTCCACTGATAACTTGCCAGTCTTGAATCCTTTTGTCTTGATGTAATGCTTGAACCGAAGGATCCAAGCAACTGATTTCTTGAGACTATACCAGGAGGAATGTCGCTGGATGAGTAGATCAATGGGGTCGGCATCAACAATAGCAGCGGCGTAGACTTTGCGTGTTGGTTTGAGTTCAACTGCATCTTCCAGCATCGCACATTTAAACTCTGGTTGCGTCGGCCATTTTGTTTTTCCCTTGGACAGGAAAGGAGGACCATGGATCCATCTGGAGCTGCTTACTACTTCGTCTGCCATCATGCCACGAGATACATCATCAGCCGGATTCAAACAGGAATCAACGTACCTCCACTGACTTCTGTTTGTGTGTTCTTGGATGGCAGCTACTCTGTTTGCCACATAAGTTGGATACCGCTTGTCTTCCTGCTGGAGGTACCATAGAACAATCATACTGTCCGACCAATAGACTGATTCTTGAAGGGGTATTTCAAGCTCCCTTTGCAGAAGCTTGTCGATTTTCACTGCTTCAACGGCCGCTGCCAATTCCAATCTGGGTATGGTGGTAGGCTTAATGGGGGCCAATCTAGACTTGGACATGAGAAACGAACAATGGCTGTTTCCATCGTCATCAACCATTCTGAGGTAAGATACAGCTCCATAAGCTCGTTCCGATGCATCTGCAAAATGATGTAGTTCAGCAGACACCGTCTCCACATCCTTGGGCTTTAGACAACGAGGAATTGCAAAGTTCTGGATCAGTGGTAAATCCTGCAGCCATCGGCGCCACTTTTCCACTAAATCAGCTGGCATTGCATCATCCCAGCTGGATTTAGCTCGACAAAGTTCTTGGAACAGAATTTTGGCCTTGAGTATGAATGGGCTCACAAACCCGAATGGGTCATACACTGAACTGACTGTGCTCAACAGTCCACGTTGAGTAAGTGGCCTTTCTTCTGGATGCACATCAAAACCATAGGTATCTGACTCCACCTGCCACAAGATGCCGAGGGTTCTCTCAGCGGGCAACATTCCTTGGTCCAAATCAAGCGTCTTCACTTCTTTAGACCACTCAACATCTGGCACTGTTCGAAGAACTTCTCTTGAGTTGCTGATCCATTTGGTAAGGTTGAAACCGCCTCTTGAAAGCAGTTCTCGCAACTCCTTCACAAGATTCACTGCCTCTTCGGTGGAAGCGACAGACTTTAGGCAGTCATCCACATAAAAGTTTTTATCAATAGTGGAAATTGTTCTTGGATGAAAGTTTGCCGCATTGTCTTGAGCACACTTCTTTAAGGCAAAGTTGGCACAACTGGGCGACCACACTCCTCCAAAGAGGTGGGTCGTCATCCGGTACATCAATGGAGTTTTCGTTGGGTCATCATCTTTCCACCACAGGAAGCGAAGCGCGTCACGATCACCGTCACTCACATGCACCTGATTAAACATACCCTCAATGTCTGCCATCAGTGCAATAGGCTCCTGCCTAAAGCGCAGCAAGACACCGACGAGGCCATTTGTCAGGTCAGGACCTTGATGGACTTTGTCGTTCAACGAGACTCCCCGATACTTGGCAGAACAATCATATACAAGTCTGCACTTGTCTGGTTTTCTTGGGTGTAGCACAGGATGGTGAGGAAGATACCACGTGTAGCCTTCTCTGCCCTTGAGATCATCTGTGACTGGCTCAGCGTACCCCTTTTCAAGGAGTTCATGTACGTTTGCAGTGTACTTTTCAGACAGCCCTGGATCTCTTTGCAGTCTTCGGCCAAGAAGGTGTAGTCGACGCTCAGCCATCGGATGGTTGTCTGGCAAATCAGGTGGTCTTTCTTTGAAGGGGATATCCATAGTATAGTGTTGATTAAGCAGCTTAACCGAGTCATTCCGCACGAGCAATGCCTTTCGGTCACTACTAGACAGGCCCAGCCGGTCGCTGCAATCATCACCTTCGAGCTTCCAGAACTTTTCCAGTTGATTTTCAATGTCTGGTCCTACTTTTGCCTTCGCAAAGTTCGATGAGGCGTAAGTGTTTGGTCTTCCTTGGCCCAGAGGGCCATTCATGACCCATCCTAGGGCAGTGAGACAGGCATACGGTTCGCCTGACCTTCCTCTTCGGGTCTCCTCTGGGAACATAAGGTCCGGGGTATTTTGTCCAATGATCAAATGCACTTTATCAACATCTAGCCTATGCAGATGTATATCTTCAAGGTGAGGCCATTGCATTGTCTGTTGATGTAGGTAAGTTGTCAAGTCCGATGTTTAAGGAAGGACGGACCATCACTCCTGTCATGTCGTACTGTGGTCCACCGTTTATATTTGAAACTTGCAAATTCACGAAATCCGCCTTCACTGGAGTGTTGCTTTCGTGAATTGTAGACAAATTACAAGCAAAGTTCTTTCTTGAAACACCTAAGTGTTGGGCAAGTTCTTCTGAACAGTATCCACTCGTTCCACCAGGATCTATCAGAGCATAGGTTTCCATGTAGTTATTAAGTCCCTCACCTTTGACACGTACAGCGACGATGGGAAGGGCGACCTTTTCTTTACTTCCTGCCACAAAATTACTTCCAACTGAAGCATTGGGTTTATTCGAAGGCGGTGGCACAGCTACATCCTTTCGGTTTGTGACTTCCTGGATTGGCTTAGATGGCAGATGCAGAAATTTGCTGTGCTTTTGACCACAGCCATCAACATTGCAAACAAAGGGTCTACTACAGTCGCTGCCCAGGTGACCAGGCTTAAAACAGTTGACACAGAGTTTCTTGGATTGGATAAAGGATAGACGATCCTTCACACGAAGAGCCTTGAAGTCCCTGCATTGAGTGAGGTAGTGAAGTCCTCCACATTTCACACATGGTTCCTTTGGTGTACTGTAAGAAGTTTTGCTAGCCACAGGTAAGGACTCCATTACTGGAGGAGACAGATTACTTGTATGGGAGGACTCAACTTGAATAGCATGGCTTCCTCTATTTCTCTGTGTAGAAATCTGAGACTTCTTGACATCACCCCTAGAGGAGGCATCCTTAGGGGAAAGAGCCTTTCCGAAGACTGGATCCGAGGCCTGTTGTGCTGCTTCAGTAACTAGACGTATGACATCAGCAAGAGTAGGTGCACGATTCTCTTGGTACTTTATTGTATGATTCACCTTCAACCAGCGTGAGTGTAGGTAGGTTGGTAGCTTTTCAACAATCTGGCACAAACTTCTGCGAGTCTCGAGCTCTTTCAGGTATCCCATAGTAACGAGAGTCTCTCGACAGGTTCGCAGCTCATCGGCAAATGATTGCAAACCTTGAGTGTCCTTGATCTTCGGTCGATCAAGTATCTTGGCTATCCAAGCCTGGGAAATAACATCATTGTTACCAAAGTGCTCCTTGAGAAGCTTCCATGCAAGCTGATATCCTTCAGTAGGTTCTTTAACGAGGCAACATTCAAGCAGACTTCTGGCCTTTCCAGTGCAGTACTGCATAAGGCTATTTAACTTAGAGCCGTCATCATCCGACTTGCTATCAACTGCGTTATTGAACGCTCTGACAAAGGGCCAATACTTCAACGGGTCTCCATCGAAGGTCATCAATTCAACTTTTGGTCTGTGGAGGCTATCTACGAGTGACTGTTGGTGCGTCCTGGTATCATTCATCATCTGTTGAAGCACATCGGCAAGGGTAGTAGGTGGTGCATGCTGAGAGATGTTGTCCTCTCCATAAATGGCTGAGGGGATCCATAGGTGTTGTTGAGTCCCAGCATCACCGGGTTTAGACAATGGGGTGTATTGAGCTGCTCCAAATGACTGACGAATGGACTTCGGAGGGGGTGGCTGTAGGTCTTGCTTCGGTTTAGATACATTAGGTGTAGGTACATTAGGTGTGGAGTGGGTGAAGCGTTGATCTACCTTGGTGACTTTCGTCGCCGCATCAATAGGTGTATCCTCCTTGGCTTCAGCATTCATCTTTAATTGGGCTAGCTCATCTTTCATTCGGTTCATTTGTTCTTGCATAATCCTGCGTCGCTTCTCTAACTCTATTTGTAACTTGATCCTTTGACGTTCTAGGTTCATTCGCTCTTCAAGCTCTTGGCTCTCTAGCTCGAAAGCCTCCATCTCTAGGGCTTGCTGTCGCTTAACAGCTTGTACTTTAGCCTCAAGGGCAGCATTTTTGTGGTGTAATGTTTGTTCAATAAGAGATTGGTGCAATGATGACTCATCTTGTTTGCCATGACTAATTTCAGTGCTCATTTCATTGGTTTCTTTATACTCCTCTTTCTTATCATGATCAGCATCATCATCCTTTTGCTCATCTTGGTGTCCATAATCATTCTCATCATCGTTGTGTTCATCAATAATCTCATCATTATTTTCATCCTGATGTTCATCTTTCTCTAGCTCATCTAATTCTGCAATCCAAGCACCAACAACATTACTGAATTCATCAACTGGTGCTATAGCTTTCTTCCAATATTCATCAGCTTCAGAACGTTGATCATCAGTAGTTAAGTGGTGGACATATTCATTATGGGCTGTAATAAACTCTTGTAACAATTGATTGAATTCAGTCATTCTTTCTTTAACTAACACATGATTTGAGTCAATAGCCATCAGTTTATAGCAGTAATGGTTCTAGTCACAGCAGCCTTTGCAGTCGCACGACGTACCTTGAGATTGGCAATCAAATCGACGGGTTGTTCACTATTATCCATATTTCCTTCTCCAGACATGTGTACAACAATAAATCAGACGGCAACAATGTGTATATTTTAGCGTCACTCTTCGTAGAAACAAATGGTATCTGGTTTAAAGGTGGAAACTTCGATGAAAAGGCAGTTTCCAATCAATAATAATGCAATTCCAAAGGCATAACACAAATCCAACGTTGACATGATTCCAAACATGAGAAAGGCTTTGATTTCGAACTGTAGCGTACCTAGGCGCTGAGGTATTAATAAAGTAAACCTTCACTA
>CM042757.1:1668404-1700878 GCA_022496165.2 Catalaphyllia jardinei
CAAGCATCAGCGGATAAAGGCAAGGAAGAAACAGATGTATGGAGAACAAAAACTTGCCTGGACAGAAGTAGTTGACCTGCTGAAATCTATTTCAGAAGAGGAGGAGAGGAATTGCGAAAGAGCTGTCGTGGATGAGGGCCCTTACAAGATAGGCCAGCCCTATAGTTCAAAGCTTCAAGTCACATTCTCCGCCTACGTCAGCAAGTCTCACGCTCAAAAGGAGAAGATCAATAAGAGAGTGCACGAACTTACGCTGGAAGCAGCGTTACTTCAGGAAAGCGTTTCAGTGCAACAAGCAAAGAAGAATTTGACTGAGTGTGCGTACAAGAACGTGCCAAAGTCAGTCGGTGGGAAACCGGGAGAAGCGGAACGAAAACGAAAACGTTTCCACAAACCCAACGTTCCACTAGTGAGTACAGAGAGAGAATTGCAACACCACCGAAACCAACTCTCGACACAACCACGTTTAAAGTCAAATGGCTCAAGAACTCAAGGGTCTACAGATGTTACGGGTGTCGGCAAAACATCCGTCCCAAACCCCAGAAAGGCGAAGCGGAAGTAGTTCCTCCACCACCTTGGGACTTTGTTCTTGCTCGGCTAGAACTCAGGCCAATCCCTAATGGTGATGGGGGGTTGAGGATGTCCATCAAGCCGGAGCCAGTGCATTATCATCCAAAAATGTCCTGCATTCGCAACGCCCATGGCAAAAAGTATCATCCGTCGGTAGAAGTAATGGAAGCTGACAAGGAGGTGATGGATGATGTCCATCTTCAGCACTTATGTAACGAATTCGGCCTATAAAGATCTACACGCTAGTCTGTTCATTATGTGCATCGTGGCCACGGGGCGGCCAGAACTATTTTTAATGCCCTAACTCAGCTCAGTTTGATTTAAGTGGTTAAAAGTTATCTTATTGGTAATGCATTAGTGGTCTCTTTAAGGTTAGCAGCTTTTGTACAGTTTTTCACTGAGAGTCATTTATTGTTAATGTTTGACGCCGAAACGTCAACCTTTGTGAACATGGCTTATATTGACAGTTTCCAGTCTTAGTTATTGTTGGGATTATTTCCAGTTAATTTTAACTCGACATTTCATTGACTTTAAAGTAAGCAGCTGTAGCATATTTTCTCAAACATTTCCTCATTGATTGCAGCGCCAGACGAGGAAATCTGCGTTAACATGGTTGATCTTAATAGTTCCCGTTAATGTTGGCTACAGTTGATATTAATTTTAGCAGAGTTACGCTTTCGAATAATTACTGCAGCTTCGAAAGCATGCAGATATACACAAAGTTAAAGAGAGTGACTTAAGTATGCAATTTTGGTTGATTGTTATGGCAATAAATAAGAAAATAAGAAATAAGAAATAACTCTGTTAAATATGATAAAAAACATAACAAGCAAAGATAATTTCCGCGGAACTGTATTCATGCGAAAAAAGTGAAAAGGGGGATAGGCGAACTTAATGTCACTTATTTTGTTTTTCAAACTATCATTTAAGCCTTTTTTTGGGGGGGGGTTGAGGTGAGAAGCAATTTTTCTGAGTATTTGCCTTTTAGAGTGGGCGATTTTCCGTCATTCCGTCTTATAGGATTTCAGGGGATTTTCCGCCATTCCATCTCTTATTTTATTTTATAACTTTTTTTATTATATAAACACCAGTGAAACTTCAAGTGAGCTTTAGCGCGAAAACTTTATTTTTGCAGATGCCGGCCCAAAATATATAAACGCAGGCCGCCTTTTGTTTACCAGGAAAAAAACGGACTTAAAGTGAGACAACAGAGCTGCAACAAATTGGCCACGAGGGTGGCTATAAATTACTTGATGACAAAATAATTACCTAAATCAACAGGTCATTAGCGTAGATGGGCGTGAAAACCGGCCACCCGGGTCATAACAAAAAAGGAAAAATACAGAACAAAAAATACAAAAATACAGTGTTGAAGGCAGAATGATTGGGGATGGAGGTGGGAAAATTCTCTGAAGCGAATTAAAGAGGATGTACGGATGTGCTATGGCCTTTTAGTGGACCGAAGGAAAACCCGCGGAATTCGCGATGTTTATTGATAAACGGATAATCTCAGAATTCCACCCTTCAGACTGCCATGTGGTAGATAAGATAAGATAGCACTAATGGGTAGTTTTTCCGTCATTCCGTCTTTTAGGATTTGGGGTCATTTTCCGTCATTCCGTCTTTTAGGATTTCGGGGGATTTTCCGTCATTCCGTCTTTTAGGATTTGGGGTCGTTTTCCGCCGTTCCGTGATTCCGCCATTCTGCAGTTTCGCCGTTCCATGATTCCAGCTTTTAGGGTCGCCCTGAGATTCTGATACTTGGACATCATAATTCAGTATTCTCATTATATTATATTGGTATATTAATTCAACATGGTGTTTAACATGGTGTTTAACACGGTGTTCAACGTTGTTTTTTATGTATGATTTGTCATTTTTATGTAACATAATAATATAACAATAAATGAGCTTACTTAAATGGAAAGAACTTGCAAAGAGTAAAACCAAATTAGGGAATAAAATCAATTATGTCCATGATCTAATCACACAACATAAAATCAGTCAACAGACAAGCCAAGAGTCATTTGCGAAGGTATTCAAACCAGTGACAAGTGAATTAGATGATGTAATTGACAGTAATTTGGATTTAAGGATGCCTCAAAGGAGAAAAAGACCAGTGAAGAAAGGAGAAGTCCCAAATTATGGTGTTGATATTGATGATGAAGTTGAAGACATGAATTTGGGTGATCTTTTCGATGAATAACCTACACCACCACAGCAAGAAAAACAACTAGTACCAAAACCTCCAACATATGAAGAATCGTTGGCAGATCTTTTTCCGGAGCAGCCACCTGAACCGGAGCAGCCACCTGAATATGATGACGATGAAGCAGTAGATTATACAATAGCTGATGAAGATATAAATAGAGAAATGTTGGCTTCTTTAGATCTAGCGAACTATGAGAGTGTTAATAAGGTTCTCAATCAACCGGAAATGACAACCCAAAAAGCTGAAAAATATCTAAATAAAATAATAAAGGATGCGGAATTTAGGAGGAGACAACTTGGAGGTTACAAAGCGGAGGTTATAAAGCAGCTGTTACAAAAAATACAATAAGGGGGAAATATCGAAAGCTGAGAGGCAGTTGTTAAACAAACAGTTAAACAATAATAAAGCTGTATTGAATGAATACATTACTCATCATAATAGGAATAAACTGAAAACAATAAAAGGTTCTGGGATCAAAGGCCGAGAAAGAAGACAGAGAGGTGGAAATGTCATATTTTTCAATGATGCAAAGCAGCTTCTCAAGAAATTAGAATTGATTATTGGTGAGGTTATGGCAGGCAATACATCAATTCAGATGAGAAATACAGGAGTTAGTATATTGGACACATTATTGAGAATGTCAACAATAAATACACCGCAGTATAATAAATTGCATAATCAGTATTTCAAAGTATAATTGTGTAAAGTTATTATATACACAGATCGCGAGATTGTTTTGTCATCATACAGTGTCAAAGATCAAGGAAACAACACTCCTCAGAATTTTATAACCAAATTCAACAGGCCCAAAAAATTGGATAGCAATTCTCAATATGTAGTTGGCTTGAACCGAATCATTAACATGTCATTCACATGGTTCAATGTAAATTCTTTGTACAACAATCAATAGATAAAGTACAGCTCTGATAACGGTTCAACATTTCACAACATCACTTTCCCAGCAGGAGTCTGGAACTATACTGACTTTGATACATACATCAAGGACATAACGAAGATTGTCAAAGATGGTGCTAATGATAATGAGTATCCTATCACTCTCGAATTCGATAATACAACATTTAGGGTCACAGTCACATTAGCCAAGAATTATCAACTTGATTTAACTGCAAGCAATTTCAATGACCTAGTTGGGTTTGATAAAGAAATATTGAAAAATAAACAGAATATAGGGCCAAAGGTGCCTAATCTCAGTCAAGATACAGACATTCTTAATATCCACTGCGACCTTATCAATGATTCACTTGTAGACGGTCAAGATACAGACATCATTTATTCCTTCTCCACTAGTGTGCTTCAACCTAGTTACTCCTTTACCATTGAACCGAGAAGAGTTACATTTAATCCTATCAACAAGAATAGTATAAACAGTATCAGGATACACATTACGGATGGAAAAAGGAGATTAATTAACCTAAATGGAGCGGATACATCTTTTTCATTAATCCTGAAAAAAATAATATAACATAATAGTATAATGAAACCATTTGAATTCACTAGGGTTTATCATCCAAAACTCGGTATTTTTGTGGATAAACATGTAGGATCAGGGATTATTGTTGATAATATTTAAACCAATGAAGAGTGCTGCGTCATCTGTTGTAAAAAAGTTCGCCAAGAAATCAGGTGAGAAGGCATTAAAATCAGTAGGTGAAAGGGTAGGTAAAAAGACATCTGAGAAGTCAGGAGACCTGATAATGAAAAAGCTTAGGAATATGAGAATTGGTGATGTAGGACAAAGAGCTAAAATAGTTCCACCGCAGCAAGAAGAAAGTACAGATATGATCATCGATAGATTGATATCAGGATCAGGAAGAAGGAGGTAAAATTATATAACATATTAACATAATGGCTTTCAGAACAAGTGAATATTTGCAAAGATGTGAGTTGGTTCGATATCAACTGAATGATGTTATTGAAATCCCACAGAACAATCAACATCAGAAAAAAAATGGGTATAAGTTCACAATCAATGACAGGTCTGCGTTCTATGATTGGTACAATGCTTATTTTGAGGTGCAGTTTCAGTTACAAGCATTGGCTGATGGTACAGGTATTCCAAATGCAACCATTAATTAACCATTTGACAATAAAGAGTGCTGGTAAGATTGTATATGAAACTGATAATCTTCATAAAGTAACTTTTGTTAAGAACCTCTTGAAATACAGTGACGATTTCAGTCGCTCGGTGGCTAAAAATAGTTTTTGGTCTCTGGATGTAGCAAATTTGGCTGATATGACTGCTGCTGGAAATACAGGATTTGAGGCTAGAAGGGAGTTGACGAAAAGAGTGAGTGAGGCTGGTGATGCTGTTGGTGATGCCGCCAAAGATGTTAATGTAATTATACCACTTAATCGATACGGTTTCTTTTAAGAGTTACATAATAAAATGTTGGTCCCAATGCAACTTCAGTTCGATATACAGTTGGAGAATGACACAGAATTAATGTATAAGGTAGCTGCAGCAGCTGCTGGTCGAGTGGTTGTCAATAGATTCTTACTATGGGTTCCGAGACTATTACCAAAGGACACTTTATACAATAAGTTTATCGAATCCTTTTTGTCAAAGGATTCTTGGACGTATAAAAGAGAATTGTATACAGCTTCTAATCCAACACGGAGCAGTGGATTCTTCCAGATCTCACCAGGTATTGACAATGTTGTTTCCGTCTTTATCTCCAACGAAATAAAACAAACGATGAAGATACAAATCCTTACCACTTCGATACTTTTAAACTGAATGCGGATAATGATAATAGCAGTCTCCCGTCATGTACATTGGAATATTGAAATGGAGTATTCTATCCAGAAACTGAATACGATTCAGAATCAAAGGTAAGGATCTTCAACGATGTGATGTCATGTGGAATGAGAAAGAATAATTACAATAGCGGTACCCAACTCAACATGTCTAATTACAACTTTTTTATTCTCTCATTATTTTGATTTGGGAGTATCAAACAGATAAAGTAGCTAGAGACCCAAAGCAGTTGATATTCAGGTATAAACTGAGCGCAAATAGTGCTGCAAATTTCAATGTCCATGCTATCGTCCTATACGAAGAGACAGTCGTAATCGACAAGGTGGGAAATGAATTGGTTATAGTATAAAAAGTATTAACACTAATAAGATATTCCTTATTTCGTATATGTTAAAAAATCGGAAAAATTATATAACATATATTATATACAAAAATGACTCAGCTTTTTGCAATAAATGTCAAACTATCAGAAAATCAGAAGAATATTGGTGATGCTTATCGTAAAAGAGAAACAGTCGTCATAAGGCTAACGAATGACTCTCTTCATGGAAACGACACTCTACTTGTCCCAGCTACAGTGAAGAAGAGATTGGAGAAGAATCAGAAATTGAATAAAGGTATGGATATCAAGCTTTCTAAGACCAATATCAGAAGCAAGTTGGTGGTAGTTTACTAACCTCAGCTCTGGCTCTTGCGCGTGCATCTGGACCAACCATTGCCAAAACAATGGGATTGACAGCTTTAGCAGGAGCAACCAGTGCAGGTGCAAGCCAAATTGTTAAAAAGATATCTGGAAAAGGACAAACTGGAGGTTTCCTCATTCCACAAAATGAGATTGATAAGCTTATTGCAAACAAACACCTACTAACTGTAAAACAGAAGAAAGATATATTGGACGCTCTTCAAACAGGTTCAGGTGTTCGTATAAAACCAACAAAAAAACAATCAGGTGGTTTACTTGGTACTTTGCTTGCCAGTATTGGGATTCCAATGGTTTTAAAAGCTTTGACTGGAAAGGGTGCCCCCAAGATTGGATCACCTACCCCACCTTCAAAAGGGGGAAAGGGAGCTCCGAGAATAGGTGTATATAGGTCGTCACGGTTTTTTGGCAGTTGGGGTGACAACCAAGTTGGTATGGGAAAAAAAAAACAAACAAAAAAAAGGAAAGGGTCTTCTTCTAGGACCAAACAGCCCATCCTATCAAATTCCACTTCTAGGAGCCATACTGTGAAACCGAAATTCCATGAAGACATCCCGATGAGCAATCATGATCTGCTAAAATGGTGCAGATATCTCAACATCCCAATCAATGATGTTCTATGAAGAGATGTGAAGGTTCCACATAATCATAACCAAGCATTATTTATTTACAATCTTGAACCATCATTTATGAGTGGAAGCCATTGGGTAGCTACTTATGTAAAAGATGGTGTAATAAATTATTTTGACAGTTTCGGAATGCCTCCTTTTCAAGAAATGGTAAATCATGCGAAAAGAAAGAATTTGACTCTGCTTCATCAAAATAATCAAATTCAAAATAAAATGCAACCACATGTGGATACTTCTGTTTATACTTTTTGAATAAAATGAATAAGGGGAAGTCGCATTATGATTTATTAAAAGTGTTCAATATACATGATACAATGGATAATGAGAGATTCATTGAATATTATATCAAAAATATCTAAATTATATATATAAAATGGTGAAATCATATTGCGTAAAACAGAAGAAACAAACTGAATGCGTTCCAGGGAGCGAACGATATGCTAAAGCTGAAAATCGGCGTATGATGTTCAAATGCACTTGTGTTGAATGTGGGATAACAAAGACCAAATTCGTAAAAAAACACATCATCCGGTTCAGGTGTTAAATCACGAAACGAAAAACAATCAATGTTGAAAAAAGTGTGTTGTGGAGTCAAAAAAAGTTCCAAAAAACAAGCATCAAGGTAGTGCAGCAGAATGTTTGGACAAAGGTGGAATAAGATATTACGGTTTGAACAAAATCCCAAAAGAAATCATAAAAGCAGAAGAAAGAAAAAAGTTTCTTCTCAAACTGAAAAGAAAAGATAAAAGGAAATCAAAAAGTGATAAGGGAAACTGATTGAGCCCTCACAAGCTGGGGGCTTACTTGGAGAGACGTTGCTTAAAGGTTCTGTAAAAGGTTTATGGAATATTGGACGAGCTGGTGCCACAAGGGCTGTAAAATCAGATATTAGTAAACAAAAAATAAGAGAGACAGCTAATCATTATCTTGATCAAGCATTAGACAGTTTCACATCAGATTTATCCAAAAAACTTGATCCAACACAAAGTGGTGGTGGATTACCAATACCATTTCCGTTTGTTGATTGGAAGAAAGCTTGGAATGTTGTCACTGCACCTGGATTGCTCAAAGGACCTGAAGTGAGTGCAAAAGAGGGTAGAGCCTTGGTTGCTGAATACAAGAGACAATACAAGGCTTACAAAGATGCTGGAGGCAGTAGATCATACAACTCATGGATTAAATGGAAAGGTTATGGCGGAGGGTTAGACATCCACAATGCTATTCTCAAGGTTGCACCTGAAAAGGGTTTTGTGATGCCTGGACATAAGTATACAGGGTCTGGAAACCCTCTTGAAGAGCAACTGAGGTATGATCCCAATACTGGTCAGATACTTGAGATATATCAACAACCAACAGGTAGAACAGATGCAGTCAGTATGCAGCATGATGTTAGTAGTATAGTAGTTGGTTGTCTAAGCACATTTTCCATATTGTTCTCTGTTCTGATTTTTTATGCTGTATTTCTCAACTATTTTTCCAACAATTAATCAACTTCTGGAAAAACTATGCTTAAACCGAATAATAAAATATTTATGAATCAAATGTTGAACCAAGACCAAAACCCGGGACATCGGTCTGGAACCAACTTTTGTAACCAAACCTGTAACCGAACTATAAACCAAAACCTGGGAAATCAGTCTGGAACCAAAACCTTGAATTATTATTGGGAAAAAATATACTATATATAATATGTAATGAATGTGTTTAAAACAAAAAAAATGTGATATTTGTAAAGAGAAATGCAAAACATATTATATAAAATGTCGGTGTGGTGGTGAGTTTTGTTTGATGAAGAAATGTTTGTTCAAACATATTCAGGATTGTGGAACTTATGAGATGACCATGAAAAGTAAAGGATTTTTTCCAATAGAACAAAAGCTGAGATTTCTGGATGTAAATTTGGAAGAGTATAAAATATAATCTTATATAATAATATAAGATGACTTGCAACACTAATATTCATGATGAATTAAATAGTATGGGAGAATGTAATTGTCCTTTTTGTGATCAACAATTAGTAGAAGTTTGTAAAGCAGTTGAGCAATGTTGTGGTGAAAAGGATGTGGAAACTGTAAATGGTATGAATACCTGTTTGAATTGTGGTTTAGTTCATGGTTATGATTTTGTCACAGAGAACTTCAACTTCTATGATGAAATGTATTTGATACGACAAAAATCGGTATATCACAGGAAATACCATACTGAGAATGTGATAAATAGTATATCTTATGAGAATGATGTCCAATTGACTTACCAACAAAAAGAGAAGAGCCATAAATTATTTATTGAGATTGGTAGTGTTTATACATGAGGTTGATGATGGACGTAAACGGATGATTAGTATTAAATTTGTTATAAAGCAATTATTCAAGATGATCAGACTTCCTCACAATGATATCAGAGTGACAAAATCAAGGAGAAAATTGAAAGATTATAAACAATATTGGGAAAAGGTGATATCATTGAAAGGTGATAGAATCCAGTTGATAATTAACAAGTGAATTTTTCATCGTATTTACTGAGATACTTATCAATAATGAGACTGTTGTCTGTCACATAATCATCAATGTTCTTCATTGTATTATGAATTTGAGATGAATTGTAATTTCCACTTCTCATCATATCCTTTATCTCATTCAGAAGATGTTGATAGCTTTGGTAAGCAATAGGTACAATTTTGGATCTTGAGATCAAGGTTTTTATGTGGCATCCAACCCTGAATCAAAAGTGCTGCTGTACTGATTGCAATCAAACTGATGCCACCAGTAGCTATGCTGCTTGCTTAACCTCCAGATGCAAATATGATGAATAATGAATTCCCAAATAATTTCCATTCTTTGAAACGTTTTTAATGCTTGTTTGTAGACCCAAAACGTTTTGTGATATGCTCGGTAGTAAGATTTTAATTCTTCAACCTGTTCTTCTGTTAATTCATCTGAAATATGATTCCAGTTGAATATGCTTTTTCCCGACTCTTTCATATATATACTGTTTATACTATTTTGGTTCAAGCGTGTAAATATTTAATATAAAATGTGCTGTATCCTGCTCCATCAAGAATGGTATTCACATCATTCATAAGAAATGTCAAATAAGAATTGGCATTGACTTCAATTACTGCGTTTATTATTAGCGGTGTCCATTTTGATTTAGTATTAAGACGAAGAGAAAATAAATCTTTATCATCAGATGAATCCTTGATTTTGAATGTGTTGGATGCTCCTTTATAAGAATCAGTATAGATTATATGATAATAACCACTGATTGCTGTCCTAATATATTCACTATTATAGAAGCAGTGAAAGGGTATTTATTGAAACCTTTGAACTTGATTTCTCCTATGTTGTTATGCTGTAATTCATTTGTGTAATAATAATATGTTTGTGTTGTTTTTAAAGCACCTAATTGTTTTTTATTGATGGCATCACCGTCAGAAGTACCATCAGCATCTCCAGTTATCTTTTTGTTCTCCATGTCGATTGGTAACTCAAAATCAAGCATACCACTATTGAAATAATATAGTCTGTCCCAAATTTTGATGAGCACATCAGAGTGAGTTCCTCTAACACCATAGACAATTACATTGATAGGTGTTTTTTCTGGTTTTTGTGATATGGAATTCTTTAAATACAAGCGTAAATCAATACTGAGATCATCAATTACCCATTTATGAAAATTGATGATTGATCTGGAATAATGACCATAATCAAAATTTATTGCGCTTGTTTTTGTACTTACCTGATTGAGAGTACTACTAACAGCATTGACGCTTACCTTATTATGATCGATTTGAACTGCAAATTTCATTTCAAAGACCATTGTATAAGCACCAACATTGAGATAACGTAAATCAATTGATAATCCGGCATCATAATAGTCGGCATTGTCTTTCTTGATTTGAAATAAATATGTTTGAGTATTGATTCTGTGTAAAAGATTGTAATTAATGGTGGCAACAAATTCAATTCTATCATCATCTTCTTTGAATAAATTATCAGTCATTACTTTTTTGAAAACATTTTCTTGATTTACTGTTTGTATTGATTTCTCTTCTGATTTTTGTATTTTCTTATAATTATACCATTTATGATTGCATTACTATCATTGACAGTTTTGTTAACGAAATTAACAGAAGCTGCATAACTACTGTCTGATGGCTGTGGATCTCTGAGATTAATGATACTGTGATTGGCTATATTTAAATCACCTTACATAGCCTCACTACCATCTTTTGGAAGTAGATCTATTTATTTATTTATTTATTTATGGATTTTTTATTGATGGCTGATTCATTAATTGCCATTTCACGCATTACATAATCACGTGTTTTCTTCAACAATTCAAAATTAACTGCTTTATGCTTTATTTGATCATAATTTGGATTTTCTCCATCGTCTTCAACAATAGTTTTTAGATTATCAATATCATTATTACCCATATTCAGAGCACCCGTCATTGCTCTGCTTCCATCTAATTTCAAGAGATTTATGGGAGAGTTTGCGGGAGAGTTTGGTAATTTACTAATTTGCTTTGCTGACAATGTCATTAGGATCATCAAAAAGGTCCATCATAGTAAGGTTCACAGTTTTTTATTATATTCTGTTTGAGGTCATAATATGTGACCTGGAAAGCGAAAAGCACCACTAACGCTTTACCGTTTAACGGAACAAACCGTTTAGTATCCGTTTAGTATCCGTTTAACGGATCATGTAAAAGCGTTTACACACTTTTCTCATCCGTTTGCAAAAATCTTGTATCCGTTTAACGATTCGAGCAAACCGTTTAAACATCTTCCACATCCGTTTACAAAATACAAGTATCCGTTTAAAGTTTTCGACAAACCGTTTAAACGCTTTTCTCAACCGTTTACAAAATTTTCGCATCCGTTTAATGATTTGGGCAAAGCATTTAAACGGTTTCCTCGTCCGTTTAATTGAAACGGGTATCCGTTTAACATTTTGAGCGAAGAATTAGACCTTTTTTTTCGGTCAAAAATTAAACACTCGCTTAATCTAGGCGAGTACGAGTCAAGAAATTAGCCGTGATACTAACTCCATCGTAAATAAACAAACACGCGGATAGTAAGCGTCTTTCAGCTAGCGTTTAAATATTTAAACATGTTAAGTATCTAGATAAACGGGTTTTCAAATCATTCAGTCAGTTACAAATAAATTTTTGAAATGAATGACATTAAATGCTACAAAGGTGACCGAAAGATAATAATCATTCGAACAGATAACACACTTGAAACTACTAGCAAATAATATACACTTGAAACAGTAAAGCAAACACCTCAAAACTTCAGAGCACTTCCTTTAATTCTAAAACGAACTCGTCAAAAGCTTGACAATGGCTAGTTAGTTTCTTCTGCGGCAAAGATTGTCTGGTAAAGAAAAACACAGATAAACAAAACTTGATCGTACTCACACGTGTTCGCTTGATCGCGGGCATCACCACATTCAGCACTAGCCCAGAAAGAGAGGCCCTGGGAAAGAGATTGCGTGTCGGTCGCGTAAACAAACAGTATCAAATTGAACGGCGACAAGAGGTTGAGAACACTAAAGCCCAAACGAAAAGGCCTGAACAAGAAAACCGGCAGAGCGATAAAGATAGGAAAGCTGTATCATGATAAAATGGCGAATAGAGAAAATTAGCCGTAATCTTGAACAATGTTAACAGTTTGACGATAGTTCGCGAAAATCGAACAGGCAGAGTGAGACATAGTGCGCTTCATTTCAAGGTAAGCTGTACGATTTCATAGAATGATATGAATACCATCCGGGGAATACCACAGTAAGTGTTTGGCTTTTCATAATCATCTATTAACGGATGGAATCTCCAAAGCTGTGTTATATAATCAAGAGTGGTCACACATTATTAAACACAACATTTTCTGTGTACATAGGATTCTTGTTTAATTTACCGATTGTTTTAACAGCGATACCACTCTCTGATGCGAACATTCGGTTTCTAATTCGGTTCGGAGATTTAGCACTTTTAGCTTTGCGTTTAATGATTTGCTCCAACCGTTTAATTTTTATACCTTGCCGTTTAATGATTTAATTCAGCCGTTTAACGTTTTCAACATTCCGTTTAACGATTTGGTTCAATCGTTTAACGTTTTCAGCTTTCCGTTTAAATTTTTTTACAACTGTTTAACGCTTCATGCAATCCGTTTTTGAACTCTGTCCAACCGTTTAACGTTTTCAGCAATCCGTTTTTAACGGATACCCAAACCGTTTAAAACCGTTTACAGTCCGTTTAAAACCGTTAACAATCCGTTTTTTTAAGCCGTTAAACGGTAAAGCGTTAGTGGTGCTTTTCGCTTTCCAGGTCACATATTCTTTACCGTCTTTATCCACTATTTTGAGAAAATTTTCATTCAGATATCCATTGTTAACAACACTTCGCAAATCTCTGGCTCTGACTTCCAAAGCATCATCAACGTTATAATCATCTAAATTATCCACAGAGAGGATATAATTCATACCCATATCTAAATTACCAGTCATGGCTTTACTTCCATCTAGTTTCAAGACATTAGTATCAACATGGACTTTTGCTATTTCTCCATCAACATACTTCTTATTAGTGGCATCAGAGTCATCCATAGGATCACCTAAACCGTTGATGAGATTACTATTTAGATTCAAACTCTCAAAATATAGAATCTTGTGATTATCCTAGACATCATTGACATCAAAAATGGCGTGATTGAAAGTTGTTGAGTATTTGCCCTTCACCACTCTTGAATAAAACAGAAATTTAATGTTTTTATTGTATTGAGAACCATAATATCTGATTTGAAATCTTATTCCATCGTCTTCTCCACCCTCTCCATCAGTTGTGAATTGAATGATTGATTTAGTATACTGATTAGATATTTTGCCACTATCGAATGTATCAATCGTATAATGACTATCACCATGGACATTAAAAATTATTGTATCATCAACACGAAAACCACCAGCACTACCAATAACAAATATTTCAAAAATAGAAGTGTAACTACCACTCTCCAATTGATTACCTTTCATTTTTGTACTAGACCATGCTTCTCCACTAAAACCAGTATCATTACCTTCTTTCTTGATTATATAAGCATCCCATTATGTGTCTTATGATTTTGAAAAAAGTGGTTTGGTGATGTATTTGGTGGTAGTTTTACAGTTAATTGACTCTTGTCACCAAAGTCTTTATAAAATCGAAAACTTGGTTGTAAATGATAATTATTTTGACTAACTTGTGTATGTTCGTTTAATACTTTTAAACTGACTGCATCATTATCATCCATTGAGTCAGCTATGTCAGTCAATCGTTTTCCATCAATATCATAATTACCATCATCAGTTAACTTGAATCCAACACCAGGAGGTCCTCTCGGTCCTTGTGGTCCTGGTGGTCCTCCTTCATTATCGATTTTGACATGACCATAATGATCATTATTTGTATTGTCATTGAAGATTCCCATATATTAATAAATTATATATTTCCATAGAAGTTTCTCTTCACTTTTTTCATTGGTTTGTCAACATAGCAGAAAGAGTATGGTTTGTTGGTTGCTTTAATATACTTTTCTTTGTCAATTCCCAATTCTTGAGATATCCGATTCCTTTCTCTTGAGGATGGAAAATCGTACAAACAAAAGTGACTACAATTCAATCTTATCGCTTTAGGACATCCATTAAAAATAATGTGTGAGATACATCACAGAACAGTTTTTATGCCGTCCTTGAATGAAATAGTCTATCAGAGGTTTCCGTACTTTTTCACACACATAATCATATAACGACTCTCTGCATATCAATGTCTTGTAGCTGGTCGACAGGTATGATTTCATCATTGCTCGCTACCAAAACCGGGTAACCAACATGTTCACTTATTCCACTCATCTTATCAATGAAATTTATATACTCATCTTGATCCAGATTTTTGGCATACAAATGGATCTGATCATAATGAATCAATGGATGTTGTAAAATATGACTCAATAAATTTGTTTTACCTGATCCAGAATTACCAGCCAAAAGCATCCTAAATGTGTTCTTCGGCATGTATTCATAAAATTGTTTGAAATCATCATTTGATTGATAACCACTATCATAGTTTGGTATTTCCATATATGATTACATTAGATAATTGAGTTAAGTTGAGATAAGTCATTTTAATCTAATGTTTATGTATATGGATATTGAACGAATGAAAAAGCTTCTTTCTAGTGGAATTGAAGCTGGAAATAATTTTACTAGGCTAATTCTCTTAACCCATGCATGTTCTCAATGGTTCTTTCCAGAATACGTTCATGGACACAACTAACACATGCTAAACCTCTCAAGTACAATCCCATAGCTATCAAAAGAGATCATTTGTTCTCTAAATCTGATAAGACTTTGGACTTTATAAATTCCAGGACAAACCATCTTTCGGTTCCGCCCTCTAAAATCCCCAGCATAAGGGGACAGGCTACGAATTATATCGTGATATCATCATATCCACTTTTGAACGCCATAGTCCGACAGAACGCAAAGGGTAAGACAATTATGTTCATCAAAAGTTTATTTTGCAAAAGGGACTAAATGAAATGTGGGTTCTCCAGTGAAATGTGTTTGGTACAGGCTAATCGTGGTGGGCGGAGCTACACACAGTCCGTGGTTACAATATTACATTAAAATATCATCTCATTGCCGTCGCGTACAAAAGAACAAATTATCTCCTTCCTCTCTCCTGAAATGATATCCCGCTGTTGGCATTCTATGGTGTTTTTCTTGTCAATCAATTAAGTCTTATCTGGCTTCCATGTTTCTTTTATCTTGCGTGCGATTGACACTTGTTGGTCAACAAATATTGTACTGTTTTTTAGTTTTCCCACGATTACCCCACACGATTACGACCGCGCTGTTCGCTTGACAGAGCGTTTCCGCAAGTTAAACTGTAGTTTAAGTCTACTACACTATAGTGCACTTCAAATCTGTGATGAATCCGTACTCTTCTCATCGCAGGCCCCCATCTCCTGAACTTTGCACTAGCACATTTACCAAACTGACAGCCGCATTCTATTTTAGCAATCAAGTAACAATGATTTAGCGGCGCCCTTTGACGTAGCTTGTTAGCGTCAACCTTGCTACCTTGAACGCGTCAAATGAGCTCGCTCAGTTGTCTTGAGGTGGGTGTTCCAGGATTCCAGTAGCTCAGTGTTTGTTCGCTGCTTCTTCTGAAATCGGTCATTAGGTAAGTTTAAAAAAGAAAAAGAAAGGAAAACCTGAACGGGAACTGCGTTTTCACTCCTAGCCTAGGAATACAGCCGTACGTTTGTTTTCAACTGCCTGCGTCTGTCAATTGAGGGAATGTCCACAGCACAACAACATGAGAAAAAACGTCTGTAGGTTTTCAGAAAAGGCGTTTTACTAGCCAAGTGTTAGACATAAGTGCAGTTCAACCCTCTGTCTGCTTACTCAGTTGCCCTGTTTTCTCTCTCCAGAATTGATTGTCACAAGTCAGCTGCAGAAGTTAACTGGCCCATTGTTGCAGAACTCCACCTTGATGATAAGTTCAACGCTGAGCCTAGAATATTCCAATATCCTCTTTCACTTCAAGTGATAAGCCATTTTAGGCTTTTGTCCTGGTCAAGTGACATTATTTGGAAAGGCTATCTTTCTTGCTGTGTCAACAGGTTGTTTCGCGTTGTCTCAATTTCAAACCTTTTGCAGTCATTATCTGGACTGATTGGCTTCAGGAATCGTCTTTAAGGTCAGTTTAATTGTACTCAACTAGACGTGATACCAAGTTTTTCTCAGCTTACGTAAATTTACCTTGCTATGTACTGCACTGCAACTATTGTCTTTGAGGTCAGTGTACGATTGTAACCGATACCATGTTACCCTTCATTTATTTATTTATTTCTTTACCAACACGTACACTCATTGAAGGCTACAGTGAACAATAAACTAAAATCTTACAAAAGTTTACAGTGAATAATAATAATAATAAACACGATCTCTCTTCTTTCGTCCACAGAATTCTTTGAAACATCTTGCGTTGCTATTCGCTAAAATCGCTGGACTCTGAGGTAAGATTAATTTTATTAACCCCTTCACTGCTACAAGGACGTACTGAGTACGTCCTGTATCAGATTACTCATATGCTACAAGGACGTACTCAGTACGTCCTAAATCAAAGTACTTGTATGGATATTTCAGCACACTGTAAAAACAATGAAGCCGCACACAAATAAACTTATGAGGGTCTGGTAAGGAGTAGTACACTTGGTGACAGATACATGACGAAAAAGTTAACAAAACAGCATTTTCTTGTCTAGCACATGTTATCGGCCATCTTGGATTTTCCACGTGTGTTTTCCTGGTGAATTGTGTGATTGTTTAGTCCTTTTTTCGTTTGAAATTGGCAAGTTATGGCTAGGTATACTGTGAACGAAGTTCTACATAGATTGTGGAACGAGTCTGGCGATGAAGAAGACTTTTCCGGCGACGAGTTTGAACAAAGTGACGAAAATGATGAAGATTATATGGACGAGTCGGAAAGCTCAGATCACATTTCTGCGAGTTCTTCAGAGGAGGAACCAGATGAGAATATATTTCTTTATATTTCAAAGTTGGTGAAAATACTGAAATTTGGCCCGCACAGGGGTAAAAAATGGCCCGCGGTGAAAGGGTTAATACCAAATATTCCTTGTTGTCGATTCTCGGTGGTAATTCACGTTAGGAATCTTAGTGAAAACTACCAACCTACCAACAGACAGATACGTGCCTAAGAATTTATAAACCCTCTCGCAGCTAAAGACGCTCTTAGTGATAACTCTATCATGATGGGTAGATTTGACAGTGTTTGGAAATCGCGCAGTTGCGCTGGTGCTTTGAAAGAAAACTTCAATCAGCCTGCACATCTTCCGCTTTGAAAATAGTTTTTATTAATAGTTCTAAAACACAATCATATCTTTCAAAGTTTCTAGAAAGTCATTGCGGTTATGATACCAAAGGAAACATCCAGAAACACTGCTTCGCCAAAACCGGTTTGCTTCCACGGGAGAATTATGGGAGCGACGCAAATATTGACCTCGACATTATTCTTTCACAGATCGCCCTAAAAAAGAGCTGTATCTGCGCGTGACTCGTTTTCTTGCCTTGCCCAGAACGAAAGCTAACTTGGATGAAACGAATGGATGGAGAAGGGATTGCGTTGATTAGCATTAACGTCATCAGGGAAAATCTACAAGAAGATCTCAAACGAGTTGAACAGTGGCTGACGAGTAACAGACTGATATTAAATCATAGTAAAACGAAAGGACTACTCTTTGGAACAAGGCAACTATTACAAACCTCATCAGACTTTGTACTGCAAATCCAAGGAAAGGACATAGAGAGAGTGACGAAGTTTAATTATCTCGGGGTTATGCTCGACGAACAACTTCATTGGAAAGAGCATGTTGACTCGATTTGTAAAAAAGTCAACAAGCGACTGGGAATTTTAGCACGAATAAGATCTTGCCTTACTCTTAATGCAGCGAAGTGTGTCTACAATACACTTATAGAGCCAATCTTGTGTTATACAGACACCGTGTGGGGTGAATTGTCAGCGACCTCCAGTAAAACCTTACAACGGTTACAAAATCGCGCTGCCCGTATTGTTCTAAGGCGTGACTCTTCTAAAGACACTTTAAATGTTTTAGGGTGGGTGGAGCTAGAAACGAAACGGAAAAGACATAAATGTACTTTAGTATATAAATGTCTAAATAATCTAGTGCCTAAATACTTGAGTGGATATTTCACAAGAAATTTCAATGTGCATGACTACAATACTCGTAGAAGAACAGATCTGCACCTGCCCAAACCCAAACTTAGCCTTGCTAAACGAACTTTTAGATATTCCGGTTCAGCTTTTTTTAACCTCCTACCCCGTAACATTCAAAACGCCAAGTCACTTTCTTCCTTCAGAGTTTTAATTAATACCTACAATTTTTAGATTTTATAGACATTAGATTTTTATGAATTATTGCATGCTTGCTTATACTTTATATTTTTAATTACTGCATGCTTTTTTTTTTTTTAAATCTATACCTTGTATTTCTAAATTGTATTTTTAAATTATCATGATGTATTGTATTTTTAATTACTATATTTTTAGTCCAGGGCCCCTCTGGATATCAGCCTCGTTGCTGAATGGGCCACCCTGGTAAAATAAAGTTTACTTTACTTTACTTTACTAGCATTGAACGTGACGTCAAAGCGGCCTAAGGGTAAACAAGATTCCAAGATAGACTCTCTCTCGTTAATCGAGGTCTTGTTGAGAGATTTAATTGACAGGTTTTATTGAGAGAAGTTATGAACCCCCGGTAGGGGTTTAGGGTTAGAGTTAGGGTTACTTGACCCGGGTTAAGATCCTTTGTCTAAGTCTCACTACCTCGTTAGTCCGTGCTGCAATACTCAAGGGTGGCCGAGTGTCAAAGTGATAAAATGTGCACAGCAGACAAAGGAATTTCCGATCTAAAACAGCAGTTTGCTTGAGCGGCGCAGGGCGAAGTTCAATATTATAGGTTTTGTTGATAATTCTAAGCTACGAAAGAGCGTTTAAAATCCGAAAACAGTCCAATGTTGACTGAATAACGAATGTTTCTGGCCGCTTTTGACGCAGTAACGAGTCTCCCGGCAGCTAAACATGCCGTGGTGTTTAGAATCAAAGTGTACACATTAAGTCAGCGGGAGCCGATAAAAATATGCACGCCCAACAAAACAATTTTGCATCCTCAAAACAACACTAATTTTAAGTTGCGCACTGTCAAGGTCAAGACTATAGTTTTTTTGATAATTCTAAGCTTCGAAAGAGCGTCTAAAATCCAAAATCGGTCCACTATTGACTGAATTAGGAATGTTTCTGAATTCTCGCCGGGAAGTCTAATTTGACTAAGTGCAGGTTAGGCTCGATTTCCCTTGCTCTCTCGTGTCTGGTCTACCCTCCTAGAGAAGAGACGGTTGGACGCGTTAGCGGCAAACCATGTCTGTGACGTAAATTCCTAATTAAAATTCTTGCGGCTTTTCTGGCGGCCAGAAATGTCATCTGATGACAGTCATTGACGGTCCCACATGACGCCTACAGCTCGTAACATTTGTACCCGTGCCATTTTCGCCACCTCTTCTTTTAATTTTGGCCTTCCAACCTATTTTGTTTCACACTGTTTTTACGGAACAAGAGTTTTTCAAAAAAGTAGAGCAGAGCTATTTGACTGTGGTGTGGTAAATGACATGTCAAAGGTGTGCATCATGTCCACTCCATGTTTTTGTTTTTCTCAGATCGGTTTGCTTTGGATCATTTAAAAATTAATTTGGCCTGGCTTCGCCTTCAACAAGCCTACAGTGCATATCAAGAATACTACAGTACACATCAATTTGCTTGTTATCGATATTTGCGTTATTCCTCTCTTTGTTGACTTTGTTCGTTATCTGACATGCTCGCACCACACGATTCAAATATACATTTCCACGCATAAAGTCTTTTCACTATTTTGTGTGTTGTATATGCCGCTAGGGTTTTAGATCAGGCATTATTTCATCAGTTGGAGGTATTTGGCTAGGTGTCCCACTAACGCGATCGCTCTTCATATCACAAAACTTCTTTGCTACTGTCAGAAAGATAATTTATGCAGCCTGCTTGATTCAGGCAGGCAGATTTTTTATTGGAGAATTTGGTTTTATCAACTGAGTTGATAATGTGAATTGGCCACCGTAAAGAGATTCAGAAGCTGACGTTTCGAGCGCTAGCCCTTCGTCGTTTTTTATTGCTCGAAATTAACAATGCCAAGTCCACGCGTCCAGCCGGGGGAGTAGCGCCGGCTCCTTTCCCGAACAGCGGCTGGTAATCGAGCCTAAGTGCAGGTCAACTACGATAAAAACTCGACTGATTTCTGGGATTCTTTTAAGAGTGGCGTCTCATTGCATTTACTTTTCAGCTAAAGTTCGCCCCTTGACTTTTCCAAAGAGCTGCTAAATTTCGAAATACGGCCACTATTAGAGGTGTTATCAATTTTCTCGGTAGTTGAATCAATCCTTGGCCGCACAAACACGCCCATCATTAATTGAGGTCTAGTCCAGAGAATTTATAAACCCTTAACATGGGTTATTGTTAGGGTTTAGGATGTAGGGTTATATTTAAGGGTTATGTTTAGATTTGGGGTTTGGCGTGGGCTTAGGGTTTGGCGTGGGCTTATTAGCAGTCAGGCGGGGTCAGGAAATATTATACTGTTTCTTAGAAGCGAGGGAAAAGTTGTTCTCTAACACTGACGACCATCGTCTCAGTTACACTATGAGTTTTCTGGGGATGAACACACTTGCATGCACAGAATCAGAACTTTCGCTCCTAGTAAGAACACTTCCCCCGCAATTTGCGCCTTTCAGATTGCTCAGCGAGCCAAATTTGGTACGCCTTCATAGACTGCTGCTACTAGATTTCAATCAGGTAGAGAGCAAAACGCCTAGTAAGCTTAACATTCAGTTTCCATTTGCGACCGATCAACGAGTAGAGTTTTCCCTGCCAGGCACGCCGTTGAAGCCTTGCTACGTTCAAAGTGGCTTTGAAGAGAGGCGCAAAAATGAAACTTTTGAGGAGCAGTGCAGTCGCGACAATAACAACGTCCATGAGAAAAGCGCGCCGATAGTAGAATCTGTTTCTAATATCGAGTCTGACAAAGCTGATGGTCAACAGCTTGCAAAGGCGTGTTCCAGCGTTGAGAAAGAATCTGATGAGACTGGCCAGTCCAGCCAAATCTCTCGGGAAGAGTATTGCCCCTCGACAGACGTTTCCGAAAAGAGAAAAGAAAAGAAAGCCGGTGTTACTTTAAGTGAAAGTGAAATGTCGCCTGGCTTGCGTTCTCAATGGAGCAAAATAAGAAAATTTTACTCCGACGAAGTAAACTTCAACCGCGAAGGACCGGCCTTGCAAAATAACACCATCGACAAAATGTTGGAAAGAGCTAGCGGATTTCTCTGGTTTCTGAAAAACGTAAAATATATCGATCCGGCCTTAATTCACTGTTCAAACCCAGAGCTGGTGCAAGAGTTTGTGCAGTTCATGATGGATAAGCGAGGCCTAAAACCAATTACCTGCAGCCGATATATATCTTCCTTAATCAATGTCAGCAAAGTAGCGTTCTATTCTTACGGCAGCTCGGATAAAGAGACATCAAGCGAAGGCTTGGAGAAAATTAGAGCCGTTCAAAGACAACTGGAGCATTTAGCGAGAAGAGAGCGCATGGACGCTCTAGCCCAGAAACCTGAACTGGAGAAGGTTGTCTATCCAGAATTACTCGAACTTTGTCGTGAATTAAAATGGGAAGTCCAGGAAAAGAGCGGCTCCGGTCGGGTGAGGAGCTGCATGAATTTATGCTTGCTATTGTTATACTGTGCGGCAAACCCGGGTCGCGTCAAAGAATACGTCACACTCCGAATTTACAAAGATCAGAACGCAGAACAATCAAAGGATCAAAATTTTATTTGTTTCAACAAAGATGGCAGTGTCATTTTGTTCGAGGATAACTACAAAACTCGGTCTACTTATGGTCCAAATCGCACCGATTTAACAGCGCTTACTTTTCTAACTTTCTACCTGCAACTTTATTGCACCAAATTGAGGCCTGTCTTGCTATGTGGCAAAGAACACGACTACTTTTTTGTTAATCAGAGAGGTGATCCGTTTTCGCAGACTTCTTACAGCAATTACATCACCGCCTTGTTCGAGCGATATTTCAATGTTAAATTAACCACGGTGGATATCAGAAAGGCTGTTGTGAACTACTTTTTGACCTTGCCTCAAAGCAGCGACTATTCCTTAAGAGAGTCCTTTGCCACTTTAATGAAACATTCGGTCAGATCACAGAAACGTTATTACGACGAGAGGCCATTGGCTCAAAAGAAAAGCAAGGCGCTGGATTTGTTAAGCTCTGTGGCCTCTCGGAGCTTAGAGCAAGACGCAGTAGAAATTCTTAGCGACGAGGACGAAGATATGAATATCGAATACCTACCAACACAGGGAGAATTTGTAGGGCTCGTAGCAGCCAACTTGACCAAAAGCGTCCCTGAAGTCTTTCTGGCTAAGGTTTTGAGGCTTTCCGATGATCGCAAAACTGCCTATCTCGCGGAGTTTTCCGAGGTAGAACCGGGAAAATTCAAGCTGAAAGCGGGAAAAAGTTACAGAGGCCGTAAACGCCTTGATTTATCCGATCGATGTGGTATACTCACACTCCAACGGCGTCTACGAGTTAAGAACGCCGAAAATCGAAATTCACCAACAGGTCTGTAAGAAATAAAAACTCGCTTAAGGAGCTATTCTTCGAATTGACTGCGATTATGATAATTCTTTGTTCAAAGTCAACGTGAAAACTATGTCTTTTGTTTTGTTTTTGCAGCCCTTCTTACGTGCCGGCGTACATTTAGGCAGAAAATCATGGCTAGTGGATTGATGTCGCTTTTTGCCGAAAGAATGAATCAGCAAGTGATTGGCGAGGTGCTTAGAGAAATTGGCCTACTCCCACAGTTGTACGAACAATTCCTTGCCACCGACGATCAAACGGTGGTTTCGTTGCCATGCAAAAATTACTGGCGTACCATATCGCACCCACTTTTGACCTACGTCAGTGACTTTTACGATGCGTTTCTTCGCAACCCTAACCCTATAGGAATTGTGGGCAAAATTCTGTATATAATGAATACTTCTATCCAATTTGGAGTATATCCTTTATCGAAAGTTTTTCTTTTATATTTGCTTATACGAACAGTATCACCAACTTTAAACATAGGTTTACTACCTATTTCCCTACCTACCAAATTAATTTTTAGATAAACTTTTCCATAGTTTTGTTTCTTTCTAGCTTCAGTTGGAGTCATACCTATGCTTCTATTTTTACTATTATTGTAAGAAGAGAGTATTTTATCCAAAATATCAATGTAAACAGTATTATTTCTGATTGTAAACATCTTATACATTTTTTCTTTCATAGTTCTGTTCCATCTCTCACAGACAGCTGACTTTTCTTCATTGAGTAGAATAAATTTCTATATTATTCTTAATAAATCGAGAAAATTTTTATTATAATACGCTTTACCTTTATCAACCCATAACTTTTTTGGCTTTGCCTTTTGTAAAATGGTTTCGAAAGCTTTAGATACTTCTAAACCAGTTTTACTCTTTAAAGGTACAATCCAACCATATTTACTAAAAAGGTCTAAGACCATAAGAAGATATTTAAAACCTTTATTCCATTCACTAAGCTTTTGCATATCTACTAAATCAGAACACCAAATTTGGTCAACATTGTGAACTATAACTCTTCTCTTATTGAAATTACGTCTTATAGGTTTATGTAACTCATCTGCTAATTTTTCTTGCCACCTTAAATTTGTGGGTTTTTTTTTAGCGCCACCCAAACCTAACTTTCTTTTTTTATCAATCATATTTCTAGCCAACCAATGCCCCCAGCCTCATCTAAATACTTTCGACCTGTCTGACGTAATTTAGATTTAACAGTGTCAGATTTAATTGCTTCAGCGGCACCTTTCCTACCTAAGTTAAATAATCCTTTAGCGCCTGCTGCTAAACCTTTAACAATCAACTCATCAAATCCTGAACCATGTTTTTCTCTCAAATCATTTATTTCCTCTTTAGATAGGAACTTAAACTTACTACTACCACACTCATCACATTTTACTTTAACACCAACTCTATTATTAGATGTCATTACATATTCTTCTGATCCCGGGACATTGCCAGTATGTTTTCTCTCTTTAACACAAAATATTTGCATATATAAGATAAGGATAAAAAATATCTCTAATTATAAAATTGCACCTAAGAGTGGTATTCTATTAAATGGACTATTTGGGCCTAATAATAGTCCTTTACCCTTTTTCTTTCTGCCTCCTTTAGGTCTTACTACTCTAGCTACTCCAGGAACCGCGGTTCCTTTAACAAATCGGAACTTAGTAATGCCACATTCAGCGCATTTGCACCTCATGGCATTTCTACCGTTTTTAGTAACTACCATTTGTTCACTGCCTGGAATGCACTGGGTTTGTTTTTTTTGTTTAACACAAAAGGATTTCATATATAATAGTACTTAAAATATTATTTTAAGTACTAATTTAAATTCTCTGAAAATAATATTTATCACCATCCCTTTTACTGGCAGCAGACCTTTGAGTACCATTTAATACTCGGGATATAGATGCTCGGACAATACCCAGAGCTTTTTCACACTGAAACACCCTTGTGAAACAAATTCCCAGTGAACTGGGAATTCCTAGGAATTCCTAGGAATTCCTGGGAATTCCAAATAATTCCAAGACATGTAAATTAGAACAGATGCTTCAGCTTGGAATTTTTTGGAATATCTGGGAATGGTTATTATGTGAGTGAGAGTTACTGGGAATTTCTGGGAAAATTTGGGAATTTTTGAGAATTTCTGAGAATGGTCAAGCTGAAGTTTTCTGAGCTAGAAAAAAAGACTTGGAATTCTTGGGAATCTTTGAGAATCAGGATTTAATTCTGATTGACAGAGGAAAAGGAACAAAGATTAGCCTCCATGCATGTAGCACTGATGGACAAGTGAAGTCCTTCAGCAGGAATTGGTAAACTTCCACCAACTTCAACCATTAAACCAGTGTGTACCCTTAGTTATTCCTAAGAGAAAAATATTTAACCAAAGGCACATCTTCAAAAACTAATATTGATTAATACATGTAACTTGAAAATATGCTGACAGCTTATAAAATTTTAGTTATTATAAGTCATTCCTGCAAATGTCATTTTTAGGGGCTCATTTGTGACCCATAAGAAAGAAAATTGTTTGCTTCCTTTTTGCTCCATATTTGGCTCACGGGAAGTTGACATAATTAGCCATTCACTGAGCTTATTTTCACTAACTTATGACAAAATCTTTACAAAACAAAGCTGTTGTGGTTCTTCCGCAGTTGGCCAGCAAAGCAAATTTGAAATATTTTTAGAGCTCCTGACGATGGTTTTTTAAGAAGTATAACAAGCCGAAAGGTTTTCCAAGTGATTTAGAAAGTCTTTGGACAGCTAGTGCGAAGTTAGAAGTGATAACTGATGTCAGCAAAACCATGATTGCATTAGCAATTAATTTGTTTTTTTGTGTTTCATTGGTAATGAGTTAAGTGTCTGAGCTACCGTAACTGCTATTGATTATTTATCAAATTAGAGCTCCATTAAAAACTATGTGAACATATACTAAAAATAGTTAACACATTAAAGGGTTTAAGCCGTTTAGAAAAAAAAAATCACCCATTTTAATGGGTTTAAATAAGTCACTGCACCTCCCATAGTTAGAACTGGCTCAGTATATTTATTATTGACTTTTACTTTCAATGCAGTTATAACCTGATTACTTTATTTTAATTTTTAGGAAAACCTGTTTATGAAGAACTTCTTGTACTTTGATAAGACTAATACTTTGACATAAAAAATGGAATATAGAAAAAAAATGTACACTGTAGATGTCCACCCAAATAATTTCACACTGTCATATAGGTTTTTTTAGGTCATCCTCCTCCTTCAGCCACACACTCCATTGAAGTTTGGCAGGCGAACAATGCATGGATGGTCACTGTTCCCCTCCAAAAAGACGACTTTCTCTCTAAGTTCAGTAACTTCTGCCAATTGAAGTACAGCTTGGTTGCTTAAAAGAATACATACAATGACATTAGAAAACCCATAATTACACGTATGTATCATGAATGTAGAAAAATGATTCAACAGAGTTCTCAAAGAAATATTGTACACTTCAGTGTTCCACTAAAATGTTTACTTACTACTGTTAAAAATGAGCATACATGTAGCTTTCAACAATCACAAACTCATTAAGTTGCTCTTAGTACTTTCAATGTAAATGAATTTAAGGTTGGTGTTAATACATTATAATGAAGCTAAAGCAGTTCTGCTCACCTTTGTGGCTTCATCCTTAGCACATGACAACCAGCAGCATCAAAGAAAAATGGTTTTTCAAGGTTCGGCTCTATTTCTTTATATGCCACAAGTATTCTGCCTGACATCTTATTCCAAATGAAGAAATTAATTTGCCCAACTCTTCCATTTGATAGTAAGACAACCGAGGCATTCCTCTTTACCATCCGTGTGTATTCGTTACTGAAAAACACTTGTCCATTTTTGACAATCCTTGAGATTTTAAAGCTGTGAGGCCCAATTTTAAGTGAAATCTCCTCCATTAAATGCTCAGGTAATCCTGTGAGCTTTTTTGCACCACCAGCAACCTGGCAGTCTTCAGCCTCCTTTAGGTTCTTTAACCTGTAAACCAAAAACTACAAAGTGAATCATGTTGTACAATAACTCATAAATTTGTGTGTAACTGAAACCATTTTCCTTGGTTTGAAGAACACTTGGGAACATTTTATATCAATTTTGACTGAAAATTATATTTGATCAAGTCAGTTTTCAGATCCATTCGTGATCTATTGGCCTAATGTTTGGCATGCTGGGCTCCAGATTAAGCAGTCAAAGGGGCTGTGTTCCTAGGCAAGGTACTGTACATATTGCCTCTCTGAGTTTGTAGGAAGCAAGGACACTTTCACATTACCTCTCTCAATTTAGGATATACAGTTGTCAGAGAAACCTGTCCAAAAGCTGAGAAATAGCCTGTAATGGAAGAGCATCATTACCAGAGGGAGACAAGCAATACTGAAGTCTCTTTATGTTAGAGGAATCAGGAGTTGAGTACCAAACAGTTAAACCACAATGGCTTGGGTTAACAGAGTTTACGTTACATTTTCAACTTTATTACAGCCATCATTAAACAAAACAAAACACAATCATGCTACTATACCCTCGTTTTGTGATCAGCATTCTTTTTATGAACTCCTTGGTTGCTCCAGCTGGAATAAGCTCAACATAACTTATAAGGCGGCTCTGGGCATACAACATCCAAATCAACTGAAATTACATAACAAAGTTGTGTCCATCAGTAATTTACAAATCACTTCTCTAGCTATACGTGTCTAATATTTCACTGGAATACTCTGTGTTATTATTAAAATAAAAAAGTGCATTATTATGTTTGGCATCTTATGTACCTGTACACATTTAAAAAAGCCATGATATTTAGAAAGATTTTTCTCTTACATATTTTGAAAAAGCCACAGGTGAATGAAACGGGGGTACCTTCAGGCAAGGAAAAATTACAAATACAAGAAAATTGTTTGGTTCAGCCCCCAAGTCAACCAACTGTCAATATAAATTGGTAAACTAAGGATGTTGTAATAACTGACTGCTTCAATTCAGAAGGTATAAATGTAAAATAACATTATTAATACTGTACATGTATGTACTCCTGGCCATCTGCAATATCAATGGGATTTTCTAACAAGGTTTTTGTTGCTGCTTACCTGTCTACAAACGTTGCCAGTGCCATGGCAAAAATCCATTAGTGTTCCATTCATGTCTTCAAAACCAAAGGTGGACCAAGCCCATAGTGGCCCCCAACCTTCAACATAGTCGACCAGGTGGGCACCTACATTGTGCACATTGAGACCGCAACTACCATCCCCTGCAACAATTGTATGAAAAAATTGCATTAAAGACCTAAAAAAGAGTAAAGCAAGTTACTTGTGAGAAATGTAACTATATCACTTAATCGTCTAGCGTGGCTGCACATGTGCAGAAAGGGAAAACATTTAATTGCAAACATGACCATTGGCAGACTAGTGATTATATACATGTAGATTAGCTGAAAATTTGTAGGATATATTCACAGAATGACCTTAACACAACTGCAAATATTGACTTGCACGATTTAAGGAATTAATTTTCCCTGCAAAATTTATATAAGGCTCTTAACTACAAATCAGAATTTTTTTGCATTGGAGGTTTTTCCTTGTTGTCTTAAAAGAGTTAATTATTTCATTCTACCATTTCATACCATATAAGGCCTGAAAGTCCTTGTAGAAACTGTCCAATAGGTCCCTTGCCCGATGCAGCTGGGTTGGAGTTATTTCACTACCAAGAAGTATATAAATTGCTTCAGAGAAACGAGCGAAATGTTCAAGGTACTTATCTGGCAGATAACCAACCAAACATGGCAAAGCATAATAAAGAAGCCAGGATTGCAACTCGGAAGCTAGAGAAAAAAAGAGAAATAATTTTATATCTATACACAGTGTACATTAAAATGTGTGATGTGACTATTTTTCCTGCACAATATACACTGAGTAGAAGTTAATTCCCAGGTGCTACATACATGTAAAACTGCTCCACAATAACTACAGAAGCAATTTGGCAATGTCTACAGATATGGACTTGACCTGTTAATTGCCACACAATAACTACAGAAACATTTTGCAATGTCTACTGATACACACTTGCCTTTAAAGTTCTTGAAATGTTTCTCCAGGTCTCTTGGAAGTCGGGCCAATACATCTGGAGGGCGCATTTGAAGAATGCGTTTGTTAATTTTTTTGATCTGCACATGCATAAGAAGTAGAATATGTGTATTAAAATGAAGTCTTCAAATTTTCTCTGTGACAAACCATGAAATGTTTCACTTTCCACACAACATTTGAGCAATAATGGCAAAAATTAAGTTACCAAAACATCCTCTTGGCATGGCAAAATTGTGAATAAAGGTAAGAAGATATTATCAAGATTTCAGCTCTCAGGCTGACCTCATGAGAGTTAAAATGGATGTTTTGCATTAGTTGAAACTGAACACAATAACACAGGGCTCAAGGCTAATGACAACTGGTCACATATGGGACCATACTAGAAAGCTAACCAAATGAGCAAAGTTTGTGCTAGTTCTCATGAATACCCACATGTGGAGAAAATCAGAATCTTCGTAATGAAATCATACCTGGCCACCAATAAAAAATTCCTTTTTATGGTTTGTTGAAGAAAACCATTTGTAAAGAAGTGTCTTGGTTATGCCCAACAAACATCCATGCATGTAGTCAGGAACCATCCCCAGAACAATATCAAACCAAGGCATAAAGGCCAGGCAAGTAACATCAAACAATCCAGCAACCTATCAAATTATCAAAACAAGAACAAGTATTAAGCAATCCCTGCTGGAATAATTATTGCAAAAACAGCTACTACAAGTGGATCGTGGATGAATGGTATTGCATTGGCAAAAAAAACTGTACATTAATAAGCACAAATCTTACAAATCATACAAGTTGTAACTTTACCTTATTTCCTGTCTGATTTGCTTTAACAGCATTGGCCAGAAATGTTGTTGTATTTCTGTTAGGAGCCCTTTCAGTTGGGGGCCTGTATGGGTAGCATCTGGTATGCCCTTTGCCTTGGGCAGCTACAAATCCACTCTCTTCACATGTAAGACAACCACTTTCACCATTATGTTGAGTCATATATAAAAGATATGCCTTCCCCTGCAAATCAGTAGAGCCGAGCAATACAGCAGCTTTGACAACTACTGTTTGCGATACTTGTGGCAACTCAATGATTACTCCTGAAATAAAAAAAGTGACAAAAACATACCAAGGATGAACAATTCGAAATTTAGTGGTAATTGCAAAATTAACAGAAAGTAATTATTATAATTGCAGTTTACACTATATAAAATCGATACTCTGGATGCCTTTTAATGCTACATATGATAAAATGCACAGATCTAACACCCTGACCCACCTTCTTTGTACAGTTTGTTCATTTGAGTGGTAAATGGCTCAAAGAAAGCATTGAATGGTGGTTTCCCTTTTCCCTGCCAAATCCCCAAAGCATCATATTTGTCTTTGAAAACCTAAATAAAAAATTTAAATCAAATAAGATCAAATGACAGCTCCTGTTTTGATTCATGCCACATTAACTGTAACAACTATTGTAGAATTCTAGTTACATATAGTTTTAGGTAAATGGAAAGTGATTTCACATTGACAATGTTGCAATAGTAGAATAACCATTTCTTACAGGAAATCATAGATCTTAAGGATGTTCGCTACTGCGCATCTCCAGTGCGCACGCTATTCATTGGCCACGCGTGTACCATGTCATTTTCAAGCCTGTGCACAGAGTCGAAAACTCAACAAAATATAGAGCTGATGACCTCTGCGTTAACTTGGCATGCGAATATTTTTGTTGGATGCTCAGTGACCCCCACTTTTTTTTTGGCTGATCACTTCCTTTTCTGATTCTTTCCATTACACTTGAATACAAAAAAAATCTGTACGTGGGAAGTTTTAATTATTTCTCATATACTATTCAAATAGGGTTGAATTGGTACATTGATACAGGTGTGTGTGACTTAGAAGTTGTAGTTTAAGGCTAATTTTAGCTGATTTAATGACATGTAGCAAAGATCTATAAAATAGGCCTATATAATCTGTGTTAAACACACATAACTTAGATATGATTCTTCAACATAAATATATGCTTATAGTAATGAATCCGGCCAGAATTGCCTTGAATGATTGGAAATCCTAGAAATGCTATGGTCTGTGCTATGCCTTATCTTCAAAACGAGTTCGGTGACCCCCAATTTTTTTTTATGGTTTTAATCTAATCTTATCATTTTCTAACTGCATTCAAAGTTTTAAAAAAAATCTGTGCGTGAGAAGTTTTTACGCGAGAACGTCCTTAAGTTTTCTTCTAAAACTACCTGTCTGGAGATGGAAGCACATTGATAGCCAAAAACACAGGCCAGAGAGATACACTTGAGGAGGAGTACAATGGTGCCCCATCCGTATTGAAGATGAAACTTATGTTGCATTTGTTATTCAGGAACTGTCCAGGTTCACATAATCTTGTATAGTATTTCCCATCAATTATGTCAGTGATTACTTCTTTTCCACGTTGCTTGATTCTTGCCTGGATGGTTTGCCACACTCCTTCTCCTTCATAGAAAAAGAAAATTACATATGCACTATAAAACAATAAACTATTGCTTCATGTAAACAGAGTTTATTCATGTTTAATTTACTAGTCAAACAGTAAAGTTTCTGCACAATAATGTGCTGGTCAAACAGTAACCTCTCTGCACAATAATAATTATTACAATGAACATTTTGATCTAAGAGTGGCAATGTCATAAAATTAAATGCCCTTAAGTTTTCTTTTATGACCCTCTAAGACATTGTGTTCATTGTGAATCCTAAATCCCAGGTCAGTGCCATATGATGCAAGATGCCATTACATGTTCAATATTTGACCAATTTGTAGGTAATTTGCACAGCAAAATGGTCTTTGAAAGATCTGATTAACCACCCCTACAATGTTTACAACTGTTTCCTCTTTTAATTTTAAGGTCAAATTTAAACCTGACAACAAGCTACATATAAAGATCTGCAAATAGGCCGGGGCTAGTATATCCAAAATATATGAGTAAGATCTCTTTGAACATTTTCTTGTTCTCTCTTTGAATGGTTTTCAATTGGAACAGTGACTTCCTCTGGTCTATTATTATGATTTATGACATACTGCAATAAATACAATTGAAATGGGTATGTGGTCTTTGGTTCCATAGTTAATGTTTTACGTTAACGTATTTTCCATGAGGGTGAAAATAGTGTTGAAATTAAACTTACGTTCTAACAAAGACCTCAG
>CM042757.1:1705351-1712851 GCA_022496165.2 Catalaphyllia jardinei
CGCATATTTCAAAAGCGCGATTGAACTTTGATTTTCAAAACTGCATATTTAAATATCACAATTGAATATGTTCAACAAAAGAAAGCCCACGCATTACATCGTCTGCCTGGCGTTCCCCAAGGTCCTTGCGGACTACCCGAAATCGAAACCTTTCAACGACATCTGCTCGATTACCATCTCGTTGTCCTCTCGGTGGATCTGCAATATCAGATCATCTTCAAAGGACCTCCCCGACCCAAAGAGATCATACTCATCAAAGTGGGAGAACACTATCACGGATGTAACTCCCTCCCAGGATTTCTTGGGTCCGTTTATTTCTGCGTCGAGTGCGAGACCCAATTCAACACCGATGACATCAATCATCATCCATGCAACGGCAAGAAATGTCACGCTTGTTGTCAAACTCAATGCCATGATTACTCACAGAGTCTTGGACAAGAAGCTCGTCACATGGGCAACCATTATGTCTATTCCGTCGCCGATGGAAAAAGAGCCAATACCACCAAAAAGATCAAACCTGTCTGTGCCGTTCTACACAAGTGCCCCCACTGCAACAGACTACTACGAGAACGCGAAATCGAGACGAGGCACGTGTGTGGTACCAGCGAATGTCCATCCTGCAAACAATATCACCATCTCAATACTCACCGATGCTTTATCCAGAATCCTGCCAAATTGGAAGAAAGGAGAAGATTATTGAGATCCCGAAAACGAAAAGCCAACGGGACACCAAGTTCCCAAGACAAAAACAAACTCTTCGTCTACTGGGACAGCGAAACCATGCAAGACACTGGCATCCACGTGCCAAATCTAGTGTGCGCCGCCACTTCCAACAGCGACGAACTGTATCGTTTCAAAGGCACCACTTGCATCCAGGACTTTCTCGATTGTTTTGAGGGAACTGGCACTCGATTTCCAACTCACCGTCCTAGCCCACAATTCCCAAGGGTTCGACTCTTACCTCATCCTAGACGAACTCTATAAACAATATGTCATGCCCAAGCAACTCGTCAGTGGAGCCAAGATCTTATCCTTGTCCATCATGGATGGAGACATTGTGTTCTTTTCCAAATGCCGCTGTCCACCTTCCCCAAAGCCTTCGGGCTCAAGGAACACAAAAAAGGCTTCTTCCCTCACTTCTTCAACACGCCCAACCACCAAGATTACGTGGGACCCTTACCCGACAAGAAGTACTACGATCCTTGAGGCATGTCGGTCAAACGAGCACAAGAATTCGAACAATGGTACGATGCACACGATCCCCACTATGTCTTTGACTTCCAAAAGGAACTCCTGGCCTACTGCGAATCCGACGTGTTGCTGCTCAAAGGGGCCTGTCAAGTCTTTTGCCAAGAGTTTGAGGAGATCAGCGGTTTCAATCCCCTGGAACGCTGTCTCACCATCGCCTCCGCTTGCAATCTCTTCTACCGCACCAAACACATGCCCGAACATCAACTGGCCTCCGAACCCATCCACAGATGGCACGGACAAGGCAAACCTCATTCCCACGCAGCCATGGAATGGTTGACCTACTTGAATCACATCCACGGCGGTCACATTCGTCACGCTCGCAACGGAGGAGAACACGTGATTCGTCAAGATGGCAAGACCTTCCACGTGGACAGGTACGATACCAACACTCACACCGTGTACGAATTCCATGGATGCTTTTGGCACGGCTGTCCCAAATGTTACCCGGAACGAGACAAAATGCGTCACAAAATGAACGATCAGACCATGCGTGACGTCTACGAAGTCACCCGACGCAAAGAAGACGCTCTGTTCGCCATGGACAGCGTCGTCGTCATGTGGGAATGCGAGTGGCAAGAAATGAAGAAAAACGACGCCACTCTGCGTGCCCTCGTCTATTCCTTCGGACTCGTACCCAGACTCCAACCCCAAGATGCGTTTTTCGGGGGACGCACCAATGCCATCAAACTACATCACGTGGTCGTCGACGGAGAAAAGATCCATTACCTCGATTTCACCTTGCTCTACGAGGCGCCACGCACCTCTTGTAAGGTCTAACAGGATTGGCCGAGAAAACAATAGAATAAACAACAGAAACAAAGGCCCTAGTCCTGAAAACAATAGAGGTGGATGACTCCGGGAGCAAATAAAATTAGAGGTTCCGAAGAGGTGCATGACTACTGTGCTCTACCCCTGGACCAACAAAAACTGTTTCTATCCCGTGGGACATTCCGAGATCTACTACCAACCTCCAGGCACCGACATCAGCGGTTACTTTGGTCTGGTCCAATGCAAGATTCTACCACCCCACGGTCTCTACCATCCCGTCTTACCCTATTGCCACGGCGGAAAACTCACGTTTCCCCTCTGTCGAACCTGCGTGGAACAAGAACAACCCAAACCGCTGTCCGAACGCAGTCACTATTGCAGTCACACCGACGCCGAACGCTGTCTCCTGGACACTTGGCCCACCCCCGAATTGCAAGAAGCCGTCAATCAAGGTTACGTCATTCAACACGTGTACGAAGTCTGGCACTTCCCACAGAAATCCGATCAACTGTTCTCCTCCTACGTCAACACCTTTCTCAAAATGAAACAAGAAGCCAGCGAATGGCGCGAGTGGGTGGGGGACGATCCCGACAAACGCAAACAATACATCCAAGACTACCAGGAAGGCATCCAACTCGATCCAGACAAAATTCAAAAGAATCCAGCCGACGGTCCCTCGCCAAAATGATGCTCGACAGTTTCTGGGGCCAGTACGGGCAACAAGGTAACAAGAGCCAAGTCGAAGCCATTTCCAAGCCAGCTCGATTGTACAAGTTGTTAAACGATGACAGTCGGGAAATCCAAAACCTACGCGTCATGAATGACGAAATGATCGAGGTGGTCCAGGTGGTCGAGGTGCGTCGACGATGAAGAAAAGATCCAGATCAACGTCTTCGTGGCTTGTTTCACCACCTGCTGGGCCAGGCTCAAACTCTACCGAGAAGGACTGAGTCGACTCCGACCCCAACAAGTCCTCTACTTCGACACTGACTCCATCATCTTCTCCCAACGACCTGGTCAACCCACGCTACCCAGCGAATTGAAACCCGACGATCACATCGTCGAGTTCGCTGCCGCTGGCCCCAAGAATTACGGGTACAAAACCCACCAAGGCAAAGTCGAATGCAAGGTACGCGGTTTTACCCTCAACGCACGCGCACAAAGCCAATTGAACTTTGACCTTTTCAAGGCCAACGTCATCGACAAAGTCACTGCACCCCTAGACGAACCACGTGCCATCCCCGTGCACAACCCCCACAAGATCAAACGGGACGTCACTTCCGGTCAACCTCGTTCCCCTATTGGCCGAGCGGGCCTAGGTCCTCACCCAAACTCGGGTCCAGACCCCTGCAAGTCAAAGACCACGTGACCAACATTGCTCATGAAGAGCCAATCTTTCTGGTGATTTTGTAGGAATTTTTTCATGTGGTAAATTACATTTTTTTATTATGAATTTAACGGTGATTATTCGATTGTGATCACCACATATTTGTGGAATGATTTTTTCTATTTCTTCCATAACCTGCGTATTTTAGTCAAATGATTAATTTGATATCTATTTTATTTATTTTCTACATATATAATTTTTTGTGTTTTGTAAATGATATTACGTAGGAAAGCGTACTTCAGAATTTTAAAAAATATTTAAGCAATAGACCACAAGTTTCCGGGGGTTATAAGCTGATAAGCCACACGCGGGATGTTGGTAGAACACAAGAAGAATTTGTAAACCACAAGCCGCGGGCGAGTGGTTTATGAATTCTTCGAGTGTTCTACCAACATCCCAAGTGGTTTATCAGCCTATAACTCATAGAAAACTTGTGGTCTATTGTTTTTATATGATAATTCAGAAGACGCGCGATTTTTCTGTGGGTTTACCGGCATAATAACCCATAGCTGATTGACTAATCAGAGCGCGTGCATTGATTTGTTTATTATATAAATGTATAATATTTAAGAAATAGAAAACGTACCGTGCTTCTATCGAGCTATAGAAACGCGAGTGGAAGTTTGGGAGAACGAGAAATGCTGTGGGAACACGAGCCGCAGGCGAGCGTTACCACAGCTTTTTCGAGTTCTCCCAAACTTTCACTCGTCTTTCTATAACTCGATAGAAACATGGGGTACATGTTTTCTATTTCTTTTAGAAAACACCGCGACAAGAAAAAGGAAAACAACTTGTTAACTTTGATTATCAAAATGTGAATTCTCTTTGCTCGTGCCATTACTATGTCAAAAGCGCGCGCTAGTTTTGTCTCCATCGAGTTATACAAACACGATTTTTAACCAATCAGCGCGCATATTTTCTAAGGACTGTTTTCAAAAGAGATAATGTCAAACGAAGAATTTCTGAAACAATGTATATTATACAAGTTTGTGGCACTTTTTATCATTGAAATGAAAAACAAATATGAACTTGAGAATGAAAAAAAGACAAATGATTCAAAGGAGAGTTAATTCACCTTTTTTAAGCAAATCCCTTTGCTTCACAAAGTCTCGAGTAGAGGTAATTACGGAAGCCGATAAGGGACAACCCCAAAATATTTACGAAATCCGAAAAAATGTTTTTAAAATCCGAAAAAATATTTAAAATCGTAATGTTTTTTGGAAATCATCGTTGAAGAGTTTATCAAATCGGAAAAACTATTACAAATCTTAATAAAATTATTGAATCCACAAATATTATTTTGCAAATCCGAAAAAATATTTTGCAAATCCGAAAATATATTTTGTCACGTGTTACTTGCGCCAGCAGTCAGCCAGCGTCAGAGTTTGTTTCCGCCATTTTGCCTTATCCAAAATGGCGGAGTGGGTTGATATATTTTTTCCGTATTTTGTAACTTTTCGCTAATGACACTGGAGTATGTTTATTATGTATGATTCGTGTTAACTGTAGAAGTACTTAACTTAAGGCGTGCTTGCAGGTATGATGAATCCCTAGGGGCTTGTAGGCTATAAGATTTTATAAGTTGTGCAAGAGCCAGTCGAAGGCATCTCTTTCAACTTTGCTTTATAGTTTATTCACTGCTGTAATTTCTTTATGGTGATGATGCAAAACGCTCACTGTATCAATAAACGAGATGCTCGTCCCTGATGCCTTGTTTGTGTCTATTGAGATTAGTTACAATATATTCAGTATTTTATAATCGTTTTAGGACGATTTAAGTATAAAGAGTTTGTAATCGTTTATTACACGAAGTACGATGTCAGTTCTGCCATAAATGTGGCAGAGAGCTTGAGAGCAATGAAGTATTCTGTCGGCAGTGTGGAACAATAGAGAGACACCAACAGAAAAGTCTCTGCAGTTCCGCAGACGAGAGGCTGGTAATAGAACATTACTTTGAACTGAGGGGATTTTGGTACTATACCATTGTCCACTCTCTGGTCGAGTACCATGAGATCTATATGAACGTAAGGACTTTGAAAACTGAACTGGATCGTTAATGTTCCTTTTAAAACAGGTTTAGTTGTTTGGCTTGCTAAGTTGCAGTCTGTAAGCTTATATCCTCTGCGTTCTTCCGCTTTGGAGGCCGAGTATTGCGATAATGACTCCGTACATGAAGAGTACGAAGCACTTTCATCTTCGGGTGTACTCATTCTTGGACTCGGGTGTGAAATCTCTGCAACTTTGGAACCACTTTTGAAGCAAAATTTGTCTCCAGGGTTCACTCTAGATCCACACGAGTCGAACAGGTAAGTCTGCATACGAGCCAAGTGGCCCATCTGGCCGGAGCTTATCCCGGTTTCCTTAGCATTAAGTGACTAGGAGTATTTCTACTCCCCCCTGGATGGGATGCTAGTCCATCGCAGGGTTACCCCCCAGCATTAAATTCGCCGGTACCCGTTTATACACCTGGGTGGAGAGAGGCAATGTGAGAGTAAAGTGCCTTGCCCAAGAACACAACACAATGTCCCCGGCCAGGGCTTGAACCCGGACCGCTCGATCCGGAGACAAGCGCGCTAACCATGAGGCCACCGCGCCTCCCACGAGTCGAACACGAAACACAAAACTCCGCCATTTTGGATGCGGCAAACCGCTGACGGCTGCAGACTGCTGGCACAAGTAACACATGACAAAATATTTTTTCGGATTTGCAAAATATTTTTTCGGATTTGCTAAATATTTCTGTGGATTTAGCGACAATTCTTGGATTTGTAAACTTGTTTCGGATTTACAAAATAATATTTGTGGATTCAATAATTGTATTAAGATTTGTAATAGTTTTTTCAGATTTGATAAACTCTTCAACGATGATTTCCAAAAAACATTACGATTTTAAATATTTTTTCGGATTTTAAAAACATTTTTTCAGATTTCGTAAATATTTTGGGATTGTCCCTTATCGGCTTCCGTAGGTAATAGACTTATCCTTCTCATCAAGTTAAAACAAAGAAAATCACAACCGTGAAGGAGGTTTGAATACCCAGTCTTAATTAGCATAGATTTTGACGATTTTACATTTTCGTTTACTCCTTAGCTTTTGTTTCGATTGAGAAGATATATCAGACACGAGAAACAGTGTTTCATTGGCTATCCAAACACCTCGAATTTCGTCAAAAATACTCCGCTGCACGTCGTATTTTCAAATCTCTTCTCGGTGTTTGGATATCCCGATGAAACACTGTCTCTCGTGTTTGATATAATACATATTAAAGTGACCCTGTGATAAAAAAAATCACTTCCTTTTTTTCTTGAGATTCTAAAAGTGTGTCTGCTTGACACTTGACTGGCAAAATTCTGACCTTTCATTTTTATACAAAGGCCGTTTACTTTGAGTGTAAGATTTGGATTTCACGATCCGCGATCACTCACGTTCAAACCTGACCGATTTGACCTCAAAGGGTTGGATCCGGGAAAAGTGACGTCAAAGGCTCACCAGCTTAAAATTTCTGCGTGTGAACGCAGCTTATTATGTATGCAAAGTGCGAGTTTAAAAGTGTGAAAGCCCAATAACTCCCCTGCTGCATATTAATTCTGCAGCGTACACACGCATTGCATTCTTAAACTAGTGAGCCTTTGACGTCATTTTCTCCTCGATCCAGCTCTCTCAAGAACTTAAATTCAGTAATGGTGGATTATTAAATAGGAAAGTTCCAGTTAAAATAAATAGGTACCTTTGTTAAATCAAGGATTAAAACTTGTGTCACTTAGTGTTTACTTAACATAGTTTTGAAATCCAAAGGAAAAAAATAGTTTAATTTTTGTCACAGGGGCACTTTAAACCTTGCTGTAAACTTTAGAGTAAACTTTCAAGTTAACTTTTGAGTAAGAATTGAGAATAAACTTTACTCCTAAAATTTATATCCATACTTGTGTTGACACACGATTGGCTAAAAAAAATCATACTGTGTCTCATTACTTGATAGCAATAGTAATTAGATGACTAATATCGAGGAAAGTCCCTGTTACTTTTCTGGGAATGTATACACTTCTTGTCTTTCAGAGAAATGTCACGCAATTGTCTCCACCGTTATGGATTA